>JTDE01001237.1:28177-88341 GCA_014338405.1 Paragonimus skrjabini miyazakii
TGCTGCTGCTGCTGCTGTTGCTGCTGCTGCTGCTGCTGCTGCTGCTGCTGCCGCTTGAGTCACTGACGACTGGTGTTTGTCTGATCACAAACCGTCGTTTTCGTGGACTTCGTGATTGTTTAGGCTCAAGGCATGACTGGTCCCACATTTCCTTTTTCATACGTTAAACTTTCTTTTTTTTCTCCTTTTTCGGGCTTTACATTTCGACTCATATTAGTAACTTGTTACATTCGACGATTTTTGACGATGGCTTCTATATTAAGCGAACGATTTTCTGTGTTATGCAACTGGTATTAGTTCATCTGATTGCTGATTGCATTCAATGTGTATGACGGCTCTCTCACAAATTGTGAGTTTTGTCTAATAATTTTTATGGCAATAACGATATATTTTGTTGGTCGTAAAAGGGTTTCACATACTGCTAGCTCTGTGATAACTCTGCCAGCCTTTAGAACCCTCTCTCGATTGACATGATCCACTGAACCGATCAACTCACTTTGCTTATGTGCCTGAACTTTTTTTCTCATTGATATACCAATTAAATTTTGTTCAGTAGACCTTTTGTCTTATGTAGTAACCCTGTTTTCTGACCAGCTCTTGAATTATTTTGATCTATATCGGTTGTGTTGTTCAGTGTACGTTTAACGCCACGCGATATTCGGCCTACTAGTTCCACACTGTTGGTATCTTCACGATGAATCAAAATCGAGGTTTTATACGGGGATCTTTTTTCTATTATTGTTCTGCTTAACATCACGTTAGAACACCGTCTTCGCTGATGTTTCCAACTTCTGATAACTGAGTTAGCTGATTTATAAAGTCTGGCAACCTATTTGATGTTTAACACTTCGTGCCATCGAGATCGGTAATTCTCACGCAATGAAACGCGGTCCGTCGACTACAGGTCACAGATAGTTTCTCAGACAGTACAGAATCAACAGACTGCCTTAGTTTGAGAGCAGCAGATAAATATGAACAGTGATTGGTATTTATCAATGAAATTGCCTTATTGCTCATTGCCGTTTCGCGGACATTGAGCGGCGTTTGAACAGCAAACTGGATTCGGTGCACACATTTAAGCAGGTTTCGGTTAGAAATCGACAACCAATCACGTATACAGTTAGTCACATGGTGTTCGGTCTCACGTCAGCTATCCAGGCGACGATGAATAACGTCAGTCAGACGAACCGAGTGCGTGACCATAACGTAATGAGAAGTATCGGTTTGAGGTTGGGTGAGAGTTGTGCTTGAAATAAGAAGCAAAAATGTTTTAATTTTTATGTTGTCTGACAGTTTAGAGAATTGCCTAATTACCAAGTCAGCTATCGACCAATAGAGTTGATTTCACTGACCCCCAAAATAATGAGGATTCTAGTGGATGGCTTCCTATCTCTCGATCAAGGTAGCCAACCTCAAACTGACTAATAACTATGACATCCGTGAGGACTATTGGTACGTTGGAAATCTGGTAATCGAACACGACATTTGGATGAAAGCTACCGACCTAAGGTTGACCACTGATTTTATTTAAATTGAATTTTCAGAAGCCTCTGATAGAGTCAATCGCTCCATTCTGCCACGGGAAGTCCACAGTTGCAATCTCTATATACATATCCAGTGATATCAGGGCACGGGAATGCGAAACCTGCGACCAAATGTGGGTGATGTTCCATCTATATGATAACAAAAATTCCTACCACTTATCGATAATCAAAATATCACTGAAAAAGTTGATGATTCATGTAATTTCAACTTGAAGAGAAGTCCTAATTGAGGGATGATCTATTGAAGTTAACAAGACAGTTACTGTGTCTCTTCTCGAGACGATCGGGCAACCTGATCATTACTCACAGGCGAAGGTGGTTGAGCGTTTACTTGACGTGCCTAATGTGAAGTCAATGGCGCAGTGGTCAACACAGTTGCCTCATGAAGGCGTGGCCGGAGTTCTAGTCCCGCAGTGGCAAGGATATGCACTACTGACAAGCGCTCTAATGAGAGCGAAACTCGAGTCTAGTGCATGTTTTCAAGATCGGCCAAATGGAAAGTTCGTTGGAATGCCACAACTGCGGTCAATTGTGGATAATGCCCAATTTATATGGAAACCAAAACCCCTTACTACTCACCAGTAAACAAACGTGTTGAGTTCAGTTAGCTGTTTATTTTTCAAGCCTGTCGAAAAAGAACCGGCTACAATTTTGTGACAGTTAGTAGTTAAACCACCAGGCCAGACTGTGAAACATACAAACGCATTGATAAATTCGGTATATTTCAACGTATTCCGAAAAAATCGGTTTCCCAATACCTGTTTCACGAAAGCATTGCAGTGGGTGAATAAGTAGACATAAAAAGCGCTCCATTGAATAAAGTTTGTTGTATTTATCATTTACTTTCCTATTGTTGTGTTTGAAGGGATTCAAAACGGAGAAGACAAGCTCACTATTCATTCATGTAGTACTTTGTAGATATATCGAACGATAAGTAGAAAATTCCAAAAAAGCGGCGTCCAATATAAATCCACTTTTATTTTGGTATCAGTTGACACTGTTAACTCATCGATGCTGCTGTTCGCCGGCGAGTTGTACGGCGTCCACTAGATATAGAAACCCTGCTGAACTGCATGAACTACTTTTAAAAAAATGGTATACAAGTTACAACAAGTGTGCAGTCATGCACATTTTCCAACAAAATTATGTTGACTTGCTATCTCAACAACATTAAGCAGCTCATATTCACATGTGTACAAACAGGAACAAATTTTGCAGTCATGGTCAACGAACATAAGTGACTCTAACAAGGGCGAAGTTAAAGCATACTACTTCCGTTCAAACGGAACTGACTGATACGTCCATAGGAATTTGATAACCGCGATCAGTTTTTCAACTTACATCAACCAATATCCCTACCGTTCACCGGTAAATCTAAGGCTGTGGGACGTGTTCACTGAATATTCGAATCTACAGTGTCTTCTGGACGAGCTGTGCCAAAAGTTTCTCGCAGGCGAGCCACTAAAGAAGATTTTGGGTCCAGGAAAAATCTCCTTTCCAGGTAGGGCAGTTAGAATAAGCCAATTATCAGAACATTGCAAACGCCTTAGAGGATATATGACCTTAACCCTCAAAATCCGTCATGCACCCGGCCACCGGTTAGCAAGTTTCACCTCAACAAACAGCGTTGAACCTCTGAGGGTTTGTTCAGTGAAATTGAGGCATTGGATATATAGGCTATCGAGCATCTAGAATTCGGACATTGTTGGTGTCTGCCCACATTGAAAAACGCTGTCCAAACTTGTGCTCCAAGAGGATTTAAAAGAGTATTAAATTCTGTCCGATGAGCATTTATGTGAGAAACAACCCATACCTTACATTTTCCTGGCCACCGTCTTATCTCGCTCCCAGATGTTACTAACTGTTCACATCCGGTGGTAACCTGCTTCCGTTTGTTTCAGTGTTCATTGCTGGCGCGATTGTATAATATCAGCTTTATTCAGAGTTCTTGCTATTCGCCGCCATTCACTTTTTGTGTACAGTTATAAACCGTACAATACTAATTGTTCCCAGACAAAACAGACAGAGAAGTATAGACATATGTCTGTATTTTTTCGGTAACAACCCGTGCACCCATAAAACTGGACCACCCGATTAACTATCAAAGTGATTGAGTGTCAGTGAGTTGCTGTCTCCAAATTAAGTTTCACGTGATGAATTGCCGCGGAAACGATTCATTTACCTTTAATTAGACCTAGTTATCTGCCATAATATCACTTAGTCGATTTTCAAAACCCAATTTATTTGTACATTATGACCAGTTGTAGCTTTGTTCAAAAATACTTGTAAATTTCCAGCGGACTCAAACGGAACTGCCCCCAAACAACCGAAAACCGCACAAGTGACCTCACGCAAATCCAGCCAGCAGCTCAAATACTCGTTCCCGCCTATTTGTGGTCGAGGACAGGGGAATTTTCTCGTCTCTCTTTATCTACTTGTCAAATTATGCTATCTGCTTAACGTCATCGGTCAACTCTACCTGATGCAGTCTTTCATCGGTACAAAATATACATCATACGGAGCCCGAGTGTTGATCGACCTCATTCAAGGTCGTGAGTGGCATCACTCAGGTCATTTTCCGAGGGTGACCTTCTGTGATTTGGAGGCGAAGAAGTTGGGGAAGAACCATATGTAAGTATATTGTTAAACTGTTTCAGATTGAACAACACCCAAACTTGATCACAGCTTCTCATTCGGCTAAGTCTTTCGGCTAGCCCACTTCGAATTGGGCTGCGATCAAGTGTGAGTGGGGTTCAGTTTGAAACAATCTAAATCCGTGAAATTCCATTGAAAATGTCATTAGACTGTTTGTGTCTACAACGGACGGTTTGCTTCCTACTTTAGTGATCTACTAACGCTGGCTAATTTGGACCATGATGCTTTTCTAATGGTTCTGTGTGTTGCCATTCGTTCAGCCCCATAACATAAAAGCCACTTGAGTATCTGTTAGGATGGTAAATACATCTTTCCCAATTCCGCCCCACTCATTATAAGTAGATTTAATTGCAATACGTCGACGACCGTTGTTGTACGGATGAGCAGAATTTGTCTGTCTAGCAATTTTTGCGTGCGACCAAAAATGTTTTCACGTCAAACAAAAGGGTGGAAGAAATCCTGGCGACACGCAATACAACAATTCAATGGACACATGGATTAATACAAAATTTGGATCCATCAAACTCAAGGTAAGTAATGAATTGGCCCGATCTAAAAGCCAATTTCCACACAACACAATTAGAACGAGAGAACTAGATACAGTTCAGTTACCATCTACTTACAAGCGGCTTTATAAATAGCTATCAATAAAGGAATTGTAACTGGTTTGTGAAATAGTAACCTACCAATCACATGACGCTCTCCGCACGGATAATGTGCACAATACCGCAGGCAGTTAATTCAATTCACGGTAACAGCATCACTTTCTGAAAAGCCAATATTCACTACTAGATTTAGAGTCAACTGACTGATATAAGGAGAAAATTTGTTAAAAACCGCCAGTTGTTCAGCAATGCTAACTCGCTATAAGCACCATTACTATGACATACAAACCAGCTGAACAAACATGTGGGACTTTTATTGAAGCCCCTGAGTAGACATTCCAGATCATAATGGAAGGTCACCAATTGAATCATACCAAAATCAGTCAGTTCCGAACATTTGCTGGACATTACCGGTCGTCACCGAAATGTCGACCCGGATACAAAATCTGGAGCCCAAACCAACAAACAGGTCTTCTAACCGAGTCCGGCGAGCACACGGCCTCAACAGAATGAGGTAACCACAGTCAGACTAGCTAACACGGGAGTGTACGCGCAATCCCAGTCAAATCGTTTGGCCCCATCGAACCAGTGTTTCGACTACCGCGGTCCACGTTCGTTAGCACCCGATTGCTCATACACGCGTCTGCTGTGACAGTTCCAGTGGTTGAAAGGCAATGCTGCACTGATTGGGAACCGGAATGCACCGGTAACTATAACTGAATAAATTAAAAATGCGATATTTCCTTAACGGAGTATGCCATCATGATAGTTTCTTTACCAAACGCCAGATAATAGAAAACTGCATTCATGAACGAAACAGATTTACAATTCATTAAAACATTGATCAAAACCTAGCAATTTCTCCATAAAATCTGTGGCACGTCATTCTATGCTTTTAGGTTTATCACGCCACTGGTACACTCTGACGTGGCGTTTTATAGACATGCAGTGAATACACAAGATGTCACTTGGTCCATCTCAGTTTTGTGACTTCGTTACTAAGTTGTGCTGTTCCACGTCGTGTCAACATGCCCAATTAGACTATTTCACTGGTGACTTTAGGAAGGTAACTTCTTGAGTTACCTCACATAATCACCTGAAGGTGAAGCCATTCCAATCTCCAGATGCTGCAGAAGAATGTTGTACCAGCACAAGTATGAGTGAAACGGTTGACTGACCGCAGTTGTTTAGTGCTGACGATCTCGTCATGCGTCACTGCGTATTCGGACTGCAATAGTACACGTGGAGCTGTCCAGAAGGCGTTTTCCTTGTTTTACGTGTGATTGGTGGGATATCCCTCAATGAGACAATCCAATCGATAAGTCGTATTGTAGCCTAGGAACATCAAAGCAGCACTGATGAAAGATTGGTGATCGAGTATGAGCCATCGCCAACTCTAGGACAAGTTCGACGGTGAGAATTCCCCCGATTCTGAGATTGCGAACGACTGCACGCAGTGAGATGTATGAGAACTGTTATTGGCAACGTAACTTAACAGCGGTCTGAACATGATCAACTTACAAGCAGTCCTGTCCCAGATTAACTACCGCAACAGCAAAATCTAGGGGTTGCCGCAGTCGTTCAAAACGAATGTTACGCTTGTGGAAGATGTAGTTGGTTATATGATAACAATTAACGCCATGTATGAAACAAGATAGATTCAGGAGACCATAATATAAACTTCTGGGCTTCAGCTGAATTTGAGCCAACAACAGATACGGTATACTCGAATACGTCAGGCGTCATGTCAATTGAGCTACTGCCGGTGGTTCGAATCCAACCGAAGTCTCAATTGTTTGCATTTGTGTCTCTTCTAAACTATCAAGCCTACCACACTACTTATCAGTAATGCAAGCTCGGTGTTTGACAGTTAAGTTGGTGTATTCCAACGTGCTCTGGTTGAGAAATTCTGATTGGGTAGCTAGCCTCCTGAATTATACGACACAATGAATCGAGTTGGTAACTTGGATGAAGTTTCAATTTTTGTGCCCTTAGAGTGGTTTCGTAGCTGACCTGGTTGGGTGTTTGCTGGGTTGGTGCATACACTTTCTGTCACTGATTCGAATCCAACTGAAACCATGAGTTTTCGTAATTGGGTGTCATTTAACCTGCAGAATCTCCGGATCTACTTATTAATAAAACAAAACAGAGGTTCATTTTTCACTCTACTTGAAAGTAAAAACTATAGTACCTACAATCTGTGCAACTATACATTTCGCGTGTTACAGTCTACAATGTATATTGCGTCCTACTATTTGCACAATTTTTGACCACAGTATTAACTCACCTGATAAAACTGTTTAGTCGGAACCGAAGGATGACATTATTGAAAGGATTCGACTGTAATAAGATTGATCTATTAATGATTAAAAGTATTCCTTACTGACAATGGATGACTTCTCACATTCGGATATTTTATTTGAAAAATCAAAGTTGTATTACCTGATTCAATAGTTCCTTCACTATGGGTGGGAAATTTCATTTACTTGATTCAATACTGTGCTGTTGCAAAATCATGGGATAACTAAAGCAACGAACAGGAACATTTTGTTGTGAACAGGTTTGAGATCTAATTCGAAAGACCACGACGATTATGTAATTTTTACTGAAGCAGCCTGTTCTAATGAACTATGACAAGTAGTTTGTACGGGCGTTACTCATTCAGTTCCCAATATAGGCAGACACTTTGGTCACAAGCCTGTTAGTAGAACAGTGTTTTTCTGTAATAATCAGGCAGATCATTATGGGTCGTAGCACGGAAGATTAATGTGCGAACGAAAACTAGAGACCATGCATCAATCTGAACATCCAGTACTCGAGATAGAACACAGAGTCACAGGTATGATAAATTGAATCAGCTATACATAGAATGGGAACAAGTTCAGATGGTGGTTTTCAACAAAACCTCACCATCAGGGTCGTAGATAAGGTATGAACACACGGCCTCATGTAAGCCAGGTTCACTATGTTCTCTGGTTACTTCCATGTACGGTCAACGCAGCCATATCCACGAATCTAGGCGGTCGTCCAAGAAATGCGTTATCTGCACATTCTCGGTAGGTGCTTAGTCACGACTTACCTTGTTCTGTTCATCATTTGGAGCATTGACAAATAAGAATCTTGCATCAGATGTCACGCCAATGAAAATTAATCTCACGTTCTAAATCATGACCTTCAGGCAAAAATCGGGTAAAACAAGTTCGTTTCCTGTTTTTGGCTCGATAGCCCTCATGAGTCTCAATACATCAGAAAATCTATTGAACGTGTTGTTGAGGTAGTCAAGTCGGTTCGGTGTGCCATCGATTGAAGCTTTATTCAGAGGGTATATTAAGGTGTTACTGTTTCTCATTAGTCCGTTTGACTTGTTGACATGAGATTCTGAGTTTAAACAGGACTGTCTGACCACAGTGCATTCATAGTGATACAACAAGTCAACCAGTCTAGTTAGGAACCAAATGGATGCGTCAACAATGGAGGACCTCAAACATTTAACATGATTGTTTTTACCATTTTAATTAAGTCTTACCATAGATAGAATCAATCGTTCTGCGCGGGACGATAAACTTCGAACCTAAGGACAACGCTTCTTTTTGTATTCTTGATAGCTACAGATCGCTGACATATCGATGACCAGCTAGTTGTCGATTCACTTCGGGCAAATCGTTCAAAGCAATGGGTCATGAAACTTTGTAACATTCAAACGTCAAAGTAACAAACTGGGTAATTCGATATTTATTTACTATTAGTGTGAAGATCTTTGAAAAGTTGTGCAAGGTCCGGAAGATATGGAAGCTTTACAGAACGATTTGAACTGTTAATAGAAAAATGCCATTCACTATCAACAAATGTAAAGTCGTTCAAATTTACTTGCAAAATTGTGTTGACTACTATCTTGGCGACATCAAACTACCTATGTCAGTATGCGACCGGTATCTAGAAACCCCACTGATAGACAGCTTCAGTTCGTTTACAAGCTGTGCAGCCATAGCTAAGTAGGCAGAAATAACCTTGACTCTCTTGGGAAGACCTTGTGGAATCTTCCAGTCTAATATCTTTCAGTATACTCATCATTCATGATCTGCCCACACATGGAAACGAACATTCGGGAATGTCATCCTTATATCGGAGAAGATTAATCATTAATTGAAATTGTCCACAGAATGGGCGTTGAAATGATTATTATACCCAGGAAATTTCCCTACTCAGATGAGTCAGATGAATTTGGTCAGAGTTCAATGAATTTGAGAAATTCTCGAGGAGACCTATTTCGTATTTACAAAATACTCCGTATCACAAATCATCTACTGGCACATCTCGAGGATGAACACCTAAGCGGATAAATAGCTGGAACAGGAATAGACAACTTTGTAATTAAAAATATCTCACAACTAAGGTTGTTTCACACTGATGCTCACTACCCAACCCGGCGGTTGTGGGTGAATCAGTTGAGAGTGTGAAAATTTTACTGGATAAGCACATACGTAAGATACAACCTACACTGCGAGTTTCCATACCACCATTCTAGCCCAATCACACAGGTCACTAAATACGCATATCTGACAGAATATTGTTTCAGCGTGTTTTACTGTCCGTTGCTAATATGATTTCACACCCGAAGCTTCATTGGAGTTTTCTTTTATTTACCTCTATTCACTTTTTCTTCGCATCTGTAAACTGCCCGACATACTTCCTTCCAATCAAAACGGAGACCGAACTGCACAAAGAAAGATCCTTCTCTCCATGATAACAATCTCTGAGCCTGTGAACCAATAGAAGGTCTAATAAACAGTGATGAATAATCATTAATGAAAAAGATACTCATTCAGGAACATCGTTTTCAAACTGTTCTTCTCTGAATAGCATAGCATGTTTTAAATGCGTTCATCATATGATGTTGATCATGAAATGTTGTAAGTCTTGTGGAATTAATCTCTTACAGTACGTAGTGAACGCCTGAAGGTAACATGCCACTTTAATCTTCCACATGGTGCAATGTCTATCAACAATCGGTCACTGAAGCTATAACACAGTCTTCGCAGCATACCGAGGTCAGTATGTGAATGAACCCATGAACTATAACCACCTCAGCAGATCGATTGTTTCTCAACAGTATATCAAACTGCTGTGCTAAAACCAGAAAACATAAAAGCCAACGGTGAAGGAACCGCATTACTTCAGAAATAATTCACACTTTCAGCAACGAATACTAGCAAAAATGAACGGGCATCTTCATTATCTATTGTTGGCTATTTTCCGATGAGAAACCCATTCTGATGGACAGTACATAGGATAATTCTGCATGCAAAACCTAGCTTGTATCACTTCATTTATGGTTCATAGTAGACACCAAGCATTAGGTTTATGGGCTACGTAATTTGAATTCAATGTTTTTAATTTACAAGTGTTCAGTGATTTTACACCTACGCCTTTTAATTCTCACATTCACTTTTGTTCTGCATATAACCTCAGCTACACTCTACAGTGTGTCCTGCCATTGAATATGTTTTTGGAAAAGATCTACATATTCTTATGGTTCTGGCACGTGGCAATGGCGACAGTCACTCTAATTAGTCTCGCGGTCTGGCTGTATCGTGTCTTCTCTCCCCGGGCGCGCATAAACTTTGTACGTAACTACTTGAAAGCGCTCCAACTAATTCCCCTGGACAGAACTCCCGGCAATCTACTGGATTTTATAGACAGTTATTTGGGGTCGGATGGCCTGTTTATCATTCGCCTGATCGGAGTCAACTGTGGTGGGATTTTAGCGAGCGACTTAGTAGCGGAGTTATGGCTCGGTTACAAGGATCCAACATATATAAATATGAACATTACCAGGCGAGTCCCTAAGCTTGAATCCGACTGCAGTCTTTGTGCACCTGGACACAACATCGTACACACTGCCTGGAACAGGACATATGGCGACAGGACGAAAAAACCTGCTCGAGATGCGCTGTTGTCCACGTTTTACATGTCTGACCCACATCGCATGTGGATTTCTAGTAGACCAGACCGGCTGAGCAGACAGTTCCAACAGGACAGTAGATCGGAATGTGGCCACTCGAATACCATGTGCCCTTCTGGCAACGGAGTTCCCGGGGATGAGTGTAACTCGGAGCCTCATTCGAAATCGGATGGCAATGAGGATTCTGGTTATCCAAAACGGGCCAACGATTTGTTGATCCATCCTACTCGTTCTATAACAATTCCTCGAGCTCAGCCCTCTACTTTGAATTTCCTTCGCCAGAATAGTGTAAATGATGATATTGTATGACCATTTAGAGCAAACAATATATGATCACCAATCAAATGGTTGAGCCGTCCCACGCACCCTGATAAAAAAGAATAACCAAAAACTCGATTTGCGCCAGCTATTAATCCAGTAGATTTGTGTTTTTGCCCGTTGTCTCCAGTAGCCGAACTGTGAATTTGATCGATCATCTTATTTCATAAACAGTATTTCTCCTACATTATTCAACGCTCAAAGCGTGATTGAATGTGATTTTTGTCACGTGGTACGCGTATATCACATGACAATGCCTTTGCAGCTAAAACTAACAGTCGGCAATTACCTACATAATGTAAATGATGTTGATGTTTTTCGTGTCCTACTCCCAAACGCACTATGAATATAAAAACAGTTTTGTTCTCTTTGAGGTAAGTGGACAGTGGTTTGATTCAGCGTTCCTCATGTTGTTCACCTTGTCATTGGCTCTGTGAGCATCATTCGTGGTGAGGTATCTGAGGTAAGCGGTAGGCCTCAGAATCAACGTATTCGTTACGCGCACTATTTCCACCTCATAGGCAAGTATTCACTTGTGACAACTTTCTACTTTCCCATGAACATAAAAGATTCCCATTAAACTTCATACGTTAGACTTTTTCCTATAGTGTAACTAATCATTCATATCTCCCAACATTCTGATCCGATTTCAATACGAATGAATCACCGTGTAGCCCCAATCACTAGCTATGTGCAGTACACCGTGGAATATAATTATCCTAATTCACATGAATAAATGGATTTTTTGTGGGTTTTGCTCAGAGGTATTTTAATTTGTTACACAATATTGAAGAAAGGGTGATGTATTTAGTCATTTTGTTATAATCATCTGAAAGAAAGCATTGCCAACACTTCATTGGTGGTTGATTCAACTCTGTAGTGAAAACAAGGATTGAACCAAATTAACTACACTTGTTCGTTTAGGTGATTAATCTGAGGGTGTGCGTCAACCAGTTAGCATCCACGAGTAGGACTAAGTGGATGATGGAGACTCCGAGCACAACTTTTCAGAACGGTACCATTTATTTTAGAATAGCCTTCGGAAAAGCTTAGCCATGCTCCCCAGGTTTGCAGACTGACACATAATGTAGCGAAAAGCCGCCCACTAAAGCACAATCTTTATTGTTCAACTTGCTGGTCTTCATGATGTGCGTGCGCTCGCGTTTATGAATCAGAATTCCAGCCCACAACAACCCCGGTTTCCGCTCATACGTCGTGTGTACTTCTACCCGGTTTGTGTGTGTGATCGGCGCATCATATCGGGGGTTTTCCGTAATCTACCCACTGTGGGCTTTAACCGTATTCTACGACCGTGTCGAGATACTTCACCGAGCGTTGGGATAATCGAGCCCTCGGTCTGGTTGTCCAGCCCATTTTGTCTGCCATATCTCGTCCGGTCACCCGTGTTGTCCGCGATCCGCTCGCTGTAGACTTTTGGTCGTCCCTAGCTGCGCGTTGGGGTATTCCGTCGAGTGTTGGAATACTCACAATTCCGGTTTGATAATCCACCACTGTATGTACTTGCTTTGCGTCACGGCCCGGTTAGTCTGAGCTCGTGTGGCACATCGATGCATCTGTTCTATGTGATCACCTGGCGGTAGGCTCTCTCGCTTGGCCGACAAATTGTGATGCAAGCGAACGACAGGACGCTGAACAGTTACTGCAACTGGATTGCACGAATCAGTGTGCCGACTAAGTTTGAGGTTGAAGGCGATCTGCCTCTTGTTTTGTACCGTCTGAACGCATAACTGCTGGAATTATTGTACAGATGGTTACGCCGAACAGGTTGGGTCGATCGACACCAACATGCCTAAGTGTGCGTAACGAGCCAACCCAGTTGGGCACAGACACGACCGAATAAAATGGCTAGCAATCCATCTTGTGGTTGTAAATGTGGAATTCACGAATAAACAAGCGAACTCAGCAAAACGAAACAGGTCTGCGGATAAGCCAAACGCACCATTCGAAACAGGCCACATCTTTATTATCAGTTGGAAAACTTAGTTAAAAATGTCCGAAACGACTCCACTTACCTTCTAAACTTCTAAATTGTTGAAAGCTATTGGACATACCGAGTTTATTTAATTCTCCATTTTACTAACTAATTCACACACTATCAGCTGGTGTGAAGACAAAATCGAATCGTTTCAAACAACTGATCTTTGTCTTGCATTCGAGTAACCCTTTACTTGTAATGTAATTCAACTTGAGTTTATTCGTACTGCAAGGGTCATTGATATCCTCAACAATTGGTTCGTTATTATTAGAAGAAAACAACTCCTTATCGTTTGAACAGTCGAAACTAATTTTTTTAACTACTGTGTACAGTTAAAACCTAATTCAGTACGATACGATGAGTGCCTTCGTATAGGCTTTTTCAGTTGAAAAATTCCACCAGTCCGATACCCAATACGCTGAATCGAATGTCATGGAAAGACCGATCCTTATTGAACATAATAACAGTACAAAGTAGCAAATCACTTCAATGGGTACGTGAATACCGTAAATATTGTACAGTCCTTCGTCCTGGTACTCTTCAGTGATTTTCAAAACGACTTTTCAAATTGTCCTAATTGGGTGACCTCACGTATTGCGAAAGACACCTAATTATCAGGATAAGGAAACATTAGGCAAAGTAATGACTATATCTGTTGCTTCACTGTTCTCTTCGCAAATGAAATTTCACGCATGCTGAAAACGGAAGACACGAGTTTACGCGGTGTTTGAACACCCAAAGTGAACGTATTTGCTGATACTTTGGACTAGAAAACAAGTAGACTCATTCTATCAATATTGCCTATGATACATTCCTGTTTTTTCTCGGTGAATTTATGCTCTGAACTATCAAGAATCATTCTGAGTAATCTGGATTCACTAGTTACTTGCAGGAGCTGGTGGTGTTTACCGGCGTAAAGATCGTTGCAGACCTGCATGAAAGGGACCGTTTCTGTTGGACCCCCTCGTGAGTAGAATTCGGAATTCGATGTTCTGACAAGCTGTATCTCAGGGCAGGTTTTGTGCTATCAAGGCATTTCCGTTTTGACGATAAGGTCACAGATGAAGGCAAGATGATTGGTATACCCAGATGCAAAGTCTTCTCTATAGGTTCACTACAAAACGAACAACTGCTTAAAGTCCTAATATTTCCGTCGTGATTGATGCATTACTAATGCCATTTAAAATAGGGACATGAATATTTGCATTTGTTTAGAACAAATCGGACAATTACGGAATAGAATTTCGGGTGTTGGTGGATAATAGGACAAAATATGCGTACATGTTACTGCATATGAGCACACAGAACCCGAGCCTGCAGAACGACCAATCATTGGCAGTAGCTGTGGTGTTACTTCTGATAGAAGTACTATTTGATGAAGGTTATAACGTTAGAGTCCATAACCTTCCCACCAGTCCGACCTTAACATGCATACTCAACAAACGGCGAACAACACTGATGAGAACGCTATGTCTGAACCGCAAAGGAGCCTCAGTGGAAAAAAGACGGAACTCCGTAACCATTATGAAAGCCACTTCTATCAGAAAAAGTTAGATTACCAACTTTTTACAGAATACCGACAGAAGGAAAGGAATTCTGTTGATCGACAATCAAATTACCATCAAAACGTACGTACGCTACTATCCGACAGAGAAAACCTAATGTAATGAATGACTAAGATGTGGGTTCTATTAGTCCAGAACTAAGTGGTGATGAGATATGGTCAAAGCCCATAGCGGATAACGTGTGCGACCGAACGAGTTGTCACTCAACGAAATCGGGCCAACGGGTGGGAAATGACAAGCAAAAGTTCACGGTAGAAGGCGTCAGCCACATGAACAAAATCAAGCATCAGTACAAAAGACATATCAGTGGATACCGTCGCTGCGTTGTAGATTAGAATTCTGGCTCATAAACGCGAATGGGTGTTTAGCATGGGAAGTTGCGGGTTGGGCAATAAGGGATCAGTTTTATTGAACGACTTTTCATTACATCAACATCATTTTATTCTGTAAAAATCAACGGTGGAGTCAACAGTATTAGCAACACGCTATGGATATACAGTAGAAGACTCACATATAGAAGGTGGCCGACAGATGTTTGAAATACTTTGTTATGGCAGCTTTCAAAGCGTCCGTTAGTTATAAAGCAGTATTGCATCTTAAAATTAGCAGGAAGAATTTTATAATCGACCTAGTCACAGATGTGTGTGAAGTCTATGAAAGAAAAAATACTTCACAATTAACTCGTGTTCGATACATCCGTCTAACGAAAAAAAAGAAACCACGATCTAGCATTCGAGTGCAAAAAAATAGAACCGGCCTTCTTTGCCACATACTTTAACAAAGATTTTGCGAACCTTATGGCTCGTGATCATCCAAGAAAATAAGTGTTTAGCAAAGTAAATGATGCATTACTATTTATGTTTTGCATTTGTTTTAAATACATCTCAACTTTTCAAGCTTTCTTTGATCACTGTGAATTCGCAGAAGTTGAGTAAGGATGTGGAAATCAGGATCCTTGACGAACTGACTTACGTTGAGGAGGTAATTTAACCCATTATTCTTACTCCTGTTAATAATCCCTGCAGATGACGTTTGCCGAACAGAGAAACTCTTCTTCCAGCCCACTGTAAAACAGGAAACAATCTAAGCTGCGTATCGTTTACCTGAACTTGTCAGTGTTCATCTCAAAATTCAGTGTGGTAGCTTTTTGACGATTTCACACGATCACATACTGTACGCAGACCGATTGGCAACTGTGTAAACATTCAATCTCGGATCACTAATACGAGAAACGCTTATACGAAACATGGGTTATATATAACAATTCCGGTTGTTGTGAGGCATACTTTTCCCGGATACACTGGTGTCAGCAATGGTTTTAAGCTACATTCCCATTAGTAAACATACAACGGGTCACTGGTTCGCACGCTGTTGCAGCCGGTATCAAGCATATTAACTTATGGTAAACTACAGTCCGATTAGACGCTGTGACACGAAAATTTTCCCGATACAAGTTCATCGAAACCCGCCATAGAAGTCAAAACAAATTCACACTGTGCAAAGCGTCAGTTGTGGGAGTGCCAAAATAAACCGTAATATCAAGCTACCCCATAAGGACAACAGATTAACATACACTTTCAACAAGATTATCAGTGTCACAATGAATGCACCGAAATAAGTCATGGTCCTACAAAAAATAGCGCTAGGTGTTGTGAGCCAAGAACACGAATGGTGCAAGGGTCGTTCATTCAGCAAAACAATACATGGGTTATGCGCTCCAACATGACTACGAACAGAACACTCATCTGCGTACGACACTGATCTCAGAACGTCACGGTTACCACGAACGCCAATGCTCGGTTGCTTTATATACCAAGAATCATTTCATGCTACGGTGCACTCCAACACTTGTATTTTATCGCGGCTACTCCAATGTCAAAATACGTGCTCTTGTCACACTACTGAGTATTAGTGATGTGAGTAGTATAGTACGTTCGCTCGTCCTCATTACATAGGTGGCATGTAACCGCGATCAAATTGTGAACTTCTATCTTCCCCGTCACTCGATCCATCCAAACTTTTGGACAGTCATTCGGACGGGGACAGTTTTTGTCAACTGCTTGTTCGTAACCTGATATTAAAAAAATTTGAGGCTGACATTCTTAAATTGTTGCACTTCTGAATACACATTAGCTGACTACTTCCTGTACTAATCGAACTCGTGGTACTGGCTAAAGGTAATGAACTAGCTCAAGCCCAATGCATCGACCAGGTAGAAACAGAAGACTGGGGGCTGTGGTTACATTTAAAGCTTCTTTGTATTTCGGATTATAAGCACTTTTTTTACAGTTGGTCAGAGAATGTGCGAGAGGCAGTTGTTAGTCACCCCTGCGTATTCTATGCTTATCGACCAGCCATTGACAGTTGAATCAATGTGCACAAAATAATGAGTCGCGAATTTTTGCATATCACGGATCTAACCGTGAGTAACATCCACAGTCTAGGTTGATTTATACACTTCACTTAAGAACTACGTGTCCTAGTCAGTCACGTGCTCACGACCAATGAGTGTGCGAAATAAATTCATACATTAATTGGCCATATGACAGTCTTATTCAAATGAATTAACATTGTTGGTGCGCGTGCGTGTAACCGGTCAAAACGGCACTCAAACACACACACACACAAACACACACAGACGGACGGACGGACAAGAAGATGAGTTCATCGTTTGGCCCCATACAAACAATCAGCATTTAATGAAATTGAATAAGTTAATAAACAATATCCCATTGCTCGTTGATGTTGCAACTAATACGACGCAGATGGTCATAAAATGCGGACAAGCATTTGCCTCATATCTGATTATGAATTGATGAGTGGGAGATGCTGGCATAACATGCATAACAACAGATATACAGACTGACGAGCGAATGGGCTCTGGGGAGAGGACACGTTCGAAAACGAGAAAATAAGCCGGATAAATGTCGTAGTTCACTGAGTCGATTGCTCCCAACAAGCAATTGCTACAGAGCCAAGATATTAATAGATATTCAAGCAAAAGAGGTTAGGTAATGCGAGTGTTTGAGTGGGTGAATAACCACAAACACAAACGAAAAGATAATATCTGACATTCCATTCGAATGGAACAGTCATCATAAGACTACTATGTACCAAATCGCATGTGAACACGGGTCTCCTTGACTGGGTATCGTGTGATATTGCGGTAATGCGCAACTCATGGAATGTATATGATCTACCAGTATAGGAAATTGTATTTTCAAGATTAATCCCTCAGAGTACAATAACCGAAACCGAATTTGGACACATGTGCCCACATCATCATAAGTGGCTTACAACGAGCAGTTCGTTGTTCGCTCTAGACGTGGACATGTAGGATCCGAGAACACTTGTAACTGGCCTGGGTTTCAGGCTAGGCTCAAAGTCAACTACTTAGTAATCACCGAGGTGTCTACTGTTCGGGTCTACAGAGGGGAGTTTATTTCAAGATATGTTATGGATCAGTAGTGAGAATACGTTCAGCAGAGTGATACTAGATTAACAATTACGTAAGCTCGTGTAGACTAATATAAAAAAGCGAGAAACAGGAAACTGAACTAAAATATAGATAAAATATAGATAGTAATTATCATATCCCCATAGACTTTTCATATCCTTACCATGGCCGGGATTACAGTTCCATTAACGCTGGCGTGAGACAGCCGTGTCGATCACTATGGCATTTACCTCAAATTAGCCATGAATATTATTCACCGATAACTATGTTGAGTGTTTGGTTGTCATCAAAACACAGTGAAGGGAATGTTTGAATAATGCTGAGATTTCTAAGAGGATTGGATAGGAGAAGGTGGAATTAGCGAACTCGTTGGTTTTCTTACTTCTAGCGTGGCCGTCGTCTTTCGATCCAGGTATACTGTGTGTAAGTTGAAGAGTTAGCATTTCAAACCTTCTAGTCTATTCGCCGTGGTACTACGCGGCCGCAGTGGTACGACCGACACTGTTAAGTGTTTGCATTCGCATTGCAAATGAGTAAACGCGTTGCTGATTAGTCTGGTTTTGACGTGTTCGTCAGCAAACTGGGTAACACACCGTTTTTCCGTCTGCTCCATTTGTAGTTGTTATTACAAAAGTACACATAGGCTATGACGTGAAGGTTCCATCCACTTAACGCTGAGTCAATTCAAATTCGCCGACCGGTTTTGCATTTGACTGCCCTCTCGTTGTCCTACAGTTACGACGGCAAAAAATGACGCTTCACCTGTGAAGTTATTTACTACACAAAATCCTGTGCTGGTTGTGTTAAACTATAGGATCAGGAACGCGTACATTCATTTCCACGGCTCACGTGTATTCACATACATTGGGCAGTAGTACATTGTCATTCGCCTTGGTGGCATGTCCTCCATAGTGCGTACACACTATTCCAATAGTCGCTTATCATCAGTCGTCTTCCCGGAATTAAGATCAGCGCTTTAGTTCCACAATATACGCACTACACGACTCAAAAAGAAGCTGCCTGTTATGCAACGCTGTGAGCTGCTGAGTCAGGTTGCCTTCCATTTTTGCCCGGCATATGTTGCCTAGCCGCAGGTTAGAGTTGTAGTTCGGCAGCGTTACTCTGGTCGAAACCAGGCGCAACCGTGTCCGAGATATATAGTACAGGCTGTATGCGTCAACTGCTCAAGTATAGAATGTTTACCTGATATATAGTTCGCGCGTCGATGTCGCAAAAGGGAGTGGGTGATGCAGTCAGTCGTTAGGCTATTAGGCCGTCCACTTTAGACTGTGGTTTTCCAGGTCAGTATATGAGGCGATTCGAAATCAGAACACCCCCTGGCCACGTAAGCCAATAATTGACTGCCGGGCTATAAAATCAGTAAACAAATTGCTGCCCAGTTAAATTTAAAATGTTTACCATTAAGTAAGCATTCTTGTGAATACGGTAGGAGGCGGATACGTGCTACGCCTGCTCAAAAAACATTGAGATCTCATCTCATCGGTTGTTTAGCTTTACTAGTGCTGCTCTGCTCGCTAAGATTCCCCTTCACTGTGTACCGACGCTACAGACATTGACGAATCGTTGAAAGTCGAAGGCCAAACAATGAATGGGATGGTTAACAACATCCAGTCCACGTTAATCAAAGGTGTGTATTGGGTCACTACCTTCTCTCGAGCTTAGTTCAATCTTGCTGAACCTCCACGTCACAAAAGTGAATAAAATAGTGTCGTTGACTTTGTTAGTTACTGTCTGTGTCGTTTACATCATTCGAGTCATTTACCCAATCATCGTTCCCTACTCAACCCGTCCTATGCTCCTTGTTAGTTCGCTTGATTTAATACAATTCTACTGAATATAGGATTCTAACTAAAGAAAAAGAAAGTATTTTGTGACCGACCAAACTACAAATCGAGAACAAACGTATTATGATTTCAATTAAGGATATTTTTCAGAAAAAATCACTTGCAAAAACTAAAAGACGAACGATACAATGATTGTATGTCATTTTCGGGATTAAAGGAGGGCTTTGATTCAATCGTGAAGCATGTCAATAACAACAAAGGATAGGTAATCTCCCAGACAAGTGAGTTAACTTGATGGCATTATGTATTAGACCAATAGTTCTTATCTATTCGGGTGAATTCATATTTATTTCGCAACCACTCTGTTGTCTGGTCGTGTACAGTACTCAGGCCGTGGCAATCTGTCCAGCTATGGGGTGAGAGTTACGCGTATCGATTTTCAGTAAAGCTGACGTTGGCGGATTAAGACAGTGATGCTTATTTTTCACGTCTGGCATGCGCAAAGGTAACTAACCATTGTGCACGTCTAATAATTGTAAACTGAGATCTCAAGAACACGAAGTCCACAATCATATGATGGATATCCAAATACCCCGCTTATGAAGATTTGGGTAGGGTAGCTTCTACAAAAGGCAAGAGGTATGCTTGGAGTGAAAAGGTCAACCCACTGGTTAACTAAATTTTCCATTCCCATTCCTAACTCCATATCCACAATGTGTTATAACATAAATGTTGCCTAGACGAAAGTAACTTTACGAAGTTGAAATTTCACAAAGATCGATAAATTATAACAGTACTCGACAGTCACGATCTCGTACTACCTCACCGCACCGGTTCAGCAGTTGCGATCACATACTTTACGGGTAACACTTCAAGTTTGGTGCGGATGTGCGTAATTTTAGTCAGCCTTGTCATCTCAAACCGAAGGTTTCGTTCGAAATTCACCAGGCCAGTCAGTGATGTGGCACCCAACTACATATTTCTAGTCGACAGTGGGGCAGGAATCAGTGTGATACTTTCCATTCCAAAGGACGAAACCGGTGTAAGGAAAACTACCCTACTTACTTCTAGTAACACATCGATTAATTCTTACAGACAAGGGTAACTGACACTTAAAGTTCGTTGTGTGTAGAGCTACGAAATCAATAAAAATCAGAACAAAATTCTGAGCGACGCTAAGTAATCTCAACTTATTGAAAAAACAGCACTCTTTTTACGGGGGAACAGCATTAATCAACGTAGCACCTGATCGAAATTTTGACTGATGAGCACCGATTGATCGCAGTTCGGTTTACAGCAGCTTGCGTGTGAGTTCTGGTCAGCTGAATCCTCGTCATTCAAAAAGCTACTTCAGTCTAATCTGGCTTCACTTTGGTCCCCACAGTCCTTTCAAATGTGTTTTAACAATCGTTCCCTTCTCAAGACCTTACCTGGTGCCACCTTTCTAATGCAGTAGAGCACGCTGCCGGATCTTAGAAGCCACTGTTCGATTCTTGTCGTCACCAGTTAGTCAACAGAAGAATTTTATGAATCTAATTCGGTAAACACCTCAGTTTCGCAACCTCAGAACGAACCAAAAAAATACTGCAAGTTCCGTAGGCAGTTTCGCATTCTGGCTCAACCAGATTTTTGTGTGGCAACCGTTAACCACTGTATCACCTATCATATCGTCATTAAAGGACAGCCAGCAAATACTAGGTCACGATATCATCAAGAAGTGTGGTGAACATCTATTCGATTCAACGCTCATCCATGCTATGACGCAATGGACGATCCAGTAACAGACCAATCCAAACGTCGTGTTATGAGACCGCATCACGATTGACTGAAGAGCCCCAATGTCACACTTCTCGTTAGTTGTCAAGTCCGTTGTTCTGTATTACATCAGTCAGTTTACAGTTTGATTTTGTAGGTGCCAATACGATCAGCCAATGACAGACTGTGTTTCCTTTGAGACAGTTTTATATCTGCAAGTGCGACTTCTTGTCTCATGAATAGTAGCTCCTTACTGTAACCAGTTCAAGGTCTTCTTACCACTTACGTGGGAGGTTTCAATTCGAGTACGATTTCTAGGGATATCCGAAGTATGTAATTCCGAGTATCCCAAACGCCAAAATTAACACTGGATGAATTTCACCACACGCTCCAAGTAGACATTAATCAACGCCGTAAAGGTGAGTAATCATCATCGTTGCATATGGTGCCCGAAAAGGACAACGACTGTAGACCCGGGCAGGAGGACCGTGAGCTGACGAAACTTACAGTATCAGATAGGTATTCCTAACCGTGGCGCACTTACCTGTAGAGAGGTGGGTATCACGCCCGAGGACAGCGTGTTCAATCTCACAATTTCGATGCATTCACTAGACAACTTCGCACAGAACACATCGAAATCACGGCGTCTTCATTGTGTGTCAACGTCTCAGTATAATGATTCCATCGCCAGCTAAAAATTGTTATGAATGCCCATGAAGATTCAACAAACTGGACAGAACATCTTCCCATAATTCTTGTCAGCACTCGTTCGTCCATCAAACAAGACACAAGCCACTCCTCGGCATAACTCATTTTCGACAGTACTTTCCACCTACCCAGACAGTTGGTCACGGGTTCACAGGTTAGACCTCTGTGATTACGTCAAACCTCTCTAAAACCACATGACTAACATGAAAGCGTAGGACCCAAACGGAATGAATGATCCTTCCCACATTCCTTCGGACATGATGTCTTGCTCACACGTAGTTGTCCACAATGTTATCCGCAAAGTCACACCTCCAATCCAAAACCTCGCAAACCAGAAGAACCACATCAGAGACCCTATACAGCTGGACGGCTTGAAATCGGCACATACGGTTAATCGATTGACCAATAAGCCACAGCAACCGATGCATCACGTGTCACGTCCAAAGACCTCGCCAACCAGCAAGCGAATGGATGTACTAGAATCAACGGATCAGCCAACGCCATTCATGCTATCAACAACTACAACGAAGTCTGGCGGACTTGTGTGATTCACTAGTTGGCTACCTTAAAACCGACATCGCAACTGTAGCGTCACACAGAAGTGTGGTTAAGATCAAACTGTACCGGTCACCCAAGGAAACATGATCATTAATGTTTAATTCGCTTGTTCCTGCGTCGCCCGCATATATGAACCAGGATTCCAAGCTACGTCGCAACGAGATTTCCATTTAAGCCGCCCACACAACTCAATCCAATTCTACCGACGTTTCCGTCGTAGATTTTCGCCTGACATTTCGCATCTGTTGGGGCGATTTTTTTCGGTGGAGACGCATTCACACCCCAGTGTTGACCATGGTTTTCCCGCTATGGTCTCTGACGGTATCAGAAAACCGCGTTGACATGATTGACAGATTGTTGAAAAAATCGCGTCTCTGGCTTGATCGGCCATCGCTACACCCATAGTCCGGCCCCACTACCACGTGGTAAGAATTCAAAGGCACATGCATTCACCGCAGTTCTCGCCTGCCCGCATCCGCAGTGAGCCCAAACAGCGTCCGTCTTGCCAACACCATTGCAGACACTACCACACACACGGTTGGCGGCATTCGTCCCAGTGACCGAAGCTAAAGGTTGTTCGCGTAAATTACTCAACAGAAGTGGTTTGAGCCTAACCTATTGTGGTTCCACTCACACACCACATATCCAGTGCAAACCCGAAGAAATAAGACCGAGAGACATGTGGCTGGTCCTGACGGTCAACGCTGGTTAGTCAATCGATAGACTAGCACGAAACTGAAACCCCTATCTGTCGGGAAATAAACAATGGAAGACTACACTGGTAAAATATAAACTAGAAAAAAATACTGAAAATATGATGCAAGATGTGGTTCAGCATGGAGTACATGCTAGTACACTCTAGAGGGCATATGAAAAAAAAATCAAAATCCAAGATTTGACTGAAAGAAAAACAGACAAAATATTCATCATACAGTACACCAAAAAAACTGAAGAAAAGGAAAATTAGAAGGCCATAAAGACTCAGGCTTCTGAAAAGGGGAGGGGTTGAGTTTCCAAGCCACTATGGTCGTTGGTCGATAAAAAGGAAAGACGGACATAATTGACATAACCTACTTGTTCGCCATGTACTCGTTATTTCTTAGCTGAGTACGTTGGAATCAAGTATGTTATGTTAGCTATATCCATTTTTCGTCCGTTAACATTAGCCTATAACGCACAATCCAACTCGGTGACGCTGTTTGGGCTAACGAGACAACGAGACCGACAACAAGAGTGAACGCTTGTTACCTGGATCTATTGTGCACTGGATAACGGATACTAGTTTATTGTACTCCATGAATTCAACGTGAAATACACAGTGTTTCCTTCCTGCATATCGATACGTTGACAACCACAGGGTTTTACCAGCACACACTCACATACGATTATTCAAAACCTATGGTTAGGATGAAACATTGTTATTCGTTCTTTGCACCACAATTTACACGTACTGTTGGTGTTATGTAGATTTTTAACAAGTTTACTGCTGGTATTTAAAAGGTATTGTAATTGGTCACTTGAGAAGCACTACGAAGACAAGGCTGCATCTAAGCATTGAAAACAATTTGAATGAAGGGAATCATGAGCTGCTGTCTGTAACTCGATTGGGATGACGTGGGTGTAAGTTTCTGTGGTAGTTGGGAATACGTAATCTGAAGTGTAGTTAGCTCAAACCCACAGCTAGCTACTACGCAGTAGTAATAACACAGTAAGCTAGTCAACAAAATCTTAAGGTAACCACTATTATGTGCAAAGTGATTATTCATGCAATAAAACAACAATAACATACAATGTTCCGTTATGAATTACACTCATTACACTCGCCGCAGTTCAAATGAAAGTCATAGTTGTAGTGATGACGTTGCTTCTTTTTCATCACACTTTCAGGAGTTCTTGTCTGCGTCGACTCTATTACAGATATTTCTATAGTAACTGAACAGTTTCAGAAACGGAATTTTCAGTCTCATAGGATTCAACATACAGTGTAGAAGAGAACTTCAAAGTCTTCATACACTTGGGAATAATAATAAACGGGCCAGAATTACTAACAAAAAAGGGCTTGCATAGGCGACGGACTGCGTGTATGTGGGTGAAAGTTCACATTTGCCAACAACAGGTAAAGCATGTCCCGTGATACACTTAAGAGACATCTAAGCAAATTTCAAGACAACAGAAGGTTTCAGACGCTTCACGCATTCAACAGAAATAAAAGATTGGAAAAAACAGTTGGAACACAAAAACTGGTAGATACACGCATTTCGTATTGACTCATCAGTACCAAATTTACAATAACATGAAACGGTTGTTTCATATCGAACTGTTATGGGGGTAGGGTGGATAGTCAATCGGTGGTTTAGGAAAGGCCACTAAGTCAAGAGAAGGGTCAAGTTTACGAGCAATTGTTTCTGAACACACATGGTCGGCTTCAGTCGATTGATTGAGGCAGCCTCAGCAAATCGCAAGAATCTTGGATTGGAGTGACGTAATATGATTTTGAATGCACAAACTGGGTTGATAACGTGACCCGTGGTTAGGACGTGTCTTGCGACTGTGGACGCTGGTTGTTTGCGTGTTTCAAAGACATTGTCGTTCTTCTGTAATACAAAGTTCTGTACCCACTTAGGGAAATGTTCCCTCACTCTGGAGATCAAACACCTCTCGGTTCTGCCTATGTAACTTGCTTTGCAGTTACATGTAAATTGGTAGACACAATGTGAGGTGGCATCAACAGGCTGATTTCTTTTGATTGAAGGGACAGGCAGTTTCTTGGTCCGACCTAATTCACAGAGTTCCGCTGTATTAAATTTTCGTTTAATCGAATTCACTAGTCTGAGTTGTTTGATACATGCTATAATTACCTTTACCAGGTAGGTCTATATAAACCTTTATTCCTCACTGTGGCCACCGGTTCGGAAGGTGGTTTTGGTCTACTATGTTTATCTATGAATCTTTTCGGATACCCACTAGATTGTAGTACAGACGTGATCAAGTGTAACTCTCTTACAAGACTATCTTGTGAACAGGTTCGTCTTGCTCGTGTGAATTGTGCACTTAATATTGTGCGTTTGTAATGGACCGGTGTGAAACTACTAAAGTTCAGGTATAGGCCGGACCACGTGGATTTCCTATAGATAGTTCTTTTAATAGAACCATCTTCCCGGCGATTTATGAGTATGTCTAGAAACGGCAAACAATTATCAGTCTCAACTTCACGTTACTTTCAGATTTGGATGACAACTATTTAAGCATCGCACTAGGTTATCCATTGTCTGTTTGGAACGACTGAATACTAATGTAACATCAACTTGCGTTTTTAGTATGATAGATTTGTTATGTCTGCCACTAACTCTTGCTCAATCTTTAACATGAAAAAGTCTGCCAAGATGGGCCTTAGTGGAATTCCCATGGCTACCCCATCTATTTGGCGATAGTACGGATAATAAGTAAAAGATTCAATAATACCAAAGTCAACAACGAAGCAACGTTTGTGACCGCCGTTAACAGTGAATGATTGTGTTCTGCGGTGCGCAGAATCAACATAATTAGTAGAAACTACAATAGAAGGAATGGATTGAAAGTTGGATAAAAGACATCGATCTTTTAATGAAATCTGGACTAAACACGTCTTCGAACTACGACAGACGGCTTGAATGTGACCTATATTGCCACATTTATGGCCGTTGAAATTGCAAACTGGATACGGAAGTCGAGAATGCTTATGGTCACATGACTTACAGTCTTTCCAGTGTTGGTTAGAATTCGGATTAGAATGATGTGGTTCAACTGCCGTATTTCTCTGACAGTTATCTCTTCGAACTGCCGCTGTTGTTAGTGTGCCAGCTTCCCAGCACTGTTGGTGTTATATAACACAGCTGGTTCTTCATTCACTGAGTCGTTTACACCCTGAAACTGTTCAAAGGCAGCTCTGACAGATTGGAAAGTTGCCTCCATCAGTAGTAACAACTCTTTTTTTGAAGACTAGGGCACTGATTCCTGCAGTTAATCGATTTCTTAGCTGAATTTGTAGTTGATCACAGAAATTACACTTCGCTGTTAGAGTTTGAAGTAGAAGAATAAACGGGCGGACCTTTAGATTTTCATTTCCGGATTTTGTTTGCAATTTCGCTCTTTCCGAGGCTTCAAAGTTGATAGGCTGAACATGTCTGAGTAGAAGATGTTTCAAAGAACCGTACCGAAGTGAAAGAGGCAAATCGGGAAACACCAGAATTTCAATCAAAGCATACACATCCTTGCCAAGGATCATGAAGAAGTTGTAATACTCGGAATTATGGACATCGGGTAGCTCTAGAAATCGTACTCAGATTTAAACCTCCCACCTAAGTAATAAGGAGAAGACATCGTACTGGTTGCAGTAGGCAGTTCATATTCATGAGTTAAGAAGCTAAATTTATGGATACACAGCATTATTCAAGAAATCACAGTCTACCATTGGTTGATCGTATTAGCACATACGAAGTCACAAACTGAACTTTAACTGGTGCAATACAGAACACAGAAATTAAGGAATAACGGAAGTCGTAACACTGAGACTGTTTGCGCAATCCTGATGTAGTATAGTTAAGGCGACGTTTGGATTGGCCTCCTGTTAGATCTTCTATTGTGTCGGGGTTTGGATAAGCGGTGAACCGAGTAGATTTTCACCAAAACCTCTCCTTTTTTGAGAAACCTTTGCAGTCACGTTTGCCAATCGTGCTGTTCTTCTCGGTGCGTCGAACACTTCCGGTACAAAATATTCTGCTCCCTTCACTGCTTCGTTTTCAGTGCTTTGGTCAATGTGTCTCCGGTGAATCGAGGCATCACACAGGTTATTACTTTCAACCATTATGCTACCTAGCTTGCGAATGATCGATCCTTTGCTATGCAACAACCGAAGAAAGTGGCAGTGCTGAGAGACACGAGGCATGGCGCTGAAATTCGCCCGGCAAAGATTCAGTCACATTGACCTTATGAGTCTCGTCGTGCTTATGAAAAAGTAGTCACTGTCGTGCGAAAAAAAGCACTGAGATTTAACCACTCAGAAACGCCGCGAGATAAAATGTTGACTCAAGGAGCCCGACAACACCAGCTTCTCGCTACTAACTCATCTTCCCATTCCTATGAGTAACATGCCGCATTCTTCAGTCCACTTCTGTTTCCAATATAACGTTAACTTGTGATGAGATGGCCGCAAACCGTATCTATGTTAACTGTCTCAGTCTGACGAATAAACCGCTGTAGTGAGAACGTGTGATCGCACTATACTACTCACACCACTAACATTCAGTAGTGAGGCAGCTGCATGGATTCTAACAATGAAGTAACCTCGGGAAAAAATACGGGAAGAAACGTTGGAGTGCAGCCTGATTTGAAATGGTACTCGGTAAACACAGGAACAGAGCACCAGTAACTGTGGCGATCGGACGTTCTGGGACTAATGCTGTGTGCAAATTATTGGATTGGAATATTGTCGCCTTGAAACACACAACCCATGTGTTGGCCTTCTGAACAGACAGTCCTTGCCCCATCCGCATTGTAGTTCATGCAATTTGGTGCTGTGACCAGGATTTAAGGGTGAAGATCCTGTGACTGCACTCCTTCGAAGGTGGGGACGTACTGTGTTTCCTGGAGGGTTTCGAAAACGTGGCGGAGTCGGTCGGGGTCAAGGCTGATCGGGCAAAGCTGGCAGTCCTGCAGATACTGTTCGAGGGTAGGGAGAAGGTAGTACTGGATGCGGCACGAAAAGACTCTGCGTAGCGGGAATGGGCCGCCGCCAAGTAGACGTTAGTCGCCGAGTTCAGGCGCCTCGCCGACTGCCAGAAAGCGATGCGGCGATTCAAGAGCGCACGGCTTGGATCAGGAGACGAGGCTGTGGTTTACACCGCGTCACTACGGACAGTGTTGTCAAGGTTTCTGCCGCAGGGTTCTGAACATCGCATGCTGGTTGATCAATTCTTAGTTGGAATACTACCAGAAGTGCGGAGTCAGTTCAAGAGAGTTGTCACTGTACGTCTAATGACGTTGGAAGAATTGGTTGGTGCGCCCCGACAGTTGATGACAGACAATTCTCTGACAGTTGATGAATTAAAGGCAAACGAATCAAGTAAGCTGGATGACCAACGAAACGCAGTGGATAAGATGACTTAGGAAGTGGCGGTTTTAAAGGCGAACAAGAAAGAGGAACGTCGTAACGACGTGTGCTACAGATGGAGAAGACGTGGACACTGACGAAGAGTTTGCCCACTTGGCAAGGAAAGGCCGTAATTAGATAAACGTTTCACCAGCTGTTTTTTGTTTGGAAAGGTAAACTCAGTGATAGCGGCAGTCTATAAGACGGCAGTTTCGGCTAGGTTGGAAATCTATGGTAACTCGGATTGCTGTTCGACTGACACGTGGGCGGCGATTTTATTGCATGGGCCAAGGCCAGGTAATATTGTTCAGCCGTGTGCGATGGTCGTCTGAATCGATGGTCACTTAGTCAGTCTTTCGTCATTTAACCTGACGCACGCCAGACTTTAGTTAGAGCGGATTTTCTTGATTATGCTAAAGCCATAGTTAATTCGAAGCATGATAAACTGTTAACGAAGTATGGGGTAGTTTCATTAGTGAGAAGGCGCAAACTTTAACGTCCCAGAAGTGCTTTAGACGCATGGTTCTCAAATAGTTCCAAGGGTTGTCATAACTCAAATTTTTTCAACAGTTCTTTGGAAAGAGTGAAGTTCGCAACAAGGCCCCGTCTAGAACCAGTCACCTTTTACTAGATCCCGCAATCATGAACGAAAGCGATTACGTTGATCAAATTGGCCACTGTGATCAATTGATTATGGTCTTCAGCTTCCTCTGTCACTGCGTGTATCCACTTATAAAGAAGTGATTGGGTCGTACTTTCAATCGGATAGACTTTTATAGTACGAGAAGTTATCTCAAGAAGCTTCACAAGGACGACGATTCAGGTACCTCTCAATACGAACATATAAAAGGGTGTTACACGAGGCTGATTTGTCAAGCGTTCCACTCATGTTGGTAATAAGTTCTTCCCACTCTCCTCTCTTTGAGCAAGTCACCGTCTTCTCAACAGCCGTGCGCAACTACTGGTTACGTAAATACCGTCCGATGACGTTGAAGCCTTTCGCAAAATGCCCAATCGGTGTAAGTCGGAAGTCCATAGCAACTGCACCCAAGAGCAATTAAAAGCTTTCCAAATAGTGCGTCCAAATAGAAACCTTCTAGAGTAACATTTCGTACATTCTGATCACACATGGACATGTAACTAATTTTAAACGAGTCAAAATTCCACAGAGCGGAAGTCATGGCTTAAGGGATTAAACAAACAGACACCAAAAATGAAAAATCAAAATTGTGGGAATGCTGACTACCAGGGTAGCCGCAGTGTCAACACAAATTATTTTTGAACACACAGGGGGGGATTATGACGTTTAATGGCCAAAGCCTCAGCAAACTGGAGTATGCGTTTCCGGTTGCTTCGAAAGATCACCGAGAACGCGTCAGAAACTTTGACTATGTGTCCTGTCTGTATTATGTGCCTTGCAACGGAAGATGCGGGGTGGCGTCCATCGGCATCTATACAGGCTCCTGGCGTCTCTAACTGCGTCTCCAGCCATTTGGGTACATGCTCCGTTTACTCGTTTAAGATTAGTTACATATCCATGTATGATCAGAATGTACGAAATATTACTCCGGAGAACATCACATGAATTGCATCTTATCATTGTTTTATTCAAGTTCATCAAGGGAACAAACTGTTTCAAAGAAACCTTCTATTTAAGTATATGCGTCCCCGTCGTAAGAATCCACATTTAGCCCTTTTGTTATATCGATTGAACACTGAGATCACTTCCGAAACCGATGTCTTCGTCAAGTTATTTACAACTCAGTACTCCGTCGTTTACAACTAAGACACTTCCTTTTCCCATTATCTATCTTCACGGGATTTTAAGTAACGACTTTATCTGCAAAATTGTCACTGTACGATATACAAATGTTTTACTTTTCTAGTCTAACCATTTCAGTTCAATCGGTCCGAAACAGAGTCATCCACGAATACTGAAACATGCATCTTCTATACTTGTCAAACCATTTCGTGACTTTCTGGTGTCAGCTGCTTCTTCTGGTATCCTTCCCGAGGAAGTGAAAGAAGCTAACGTCATTCCTATTTATAAGTCAGGTGATCTGTACTCCTTTGTCAACTATTGACCAAGTAGCTTAACAAATATTTTGTGCAAACTTTAAGAACGTCCTCTTACGCGAGCTATTTTGAAGCACTTTCTAGACAATAATCCCATCTTTGTATCTCATTCTGCCTATTTTTATATGGAATGAAAACATACGACCCCAAAGGTATTATACCCTTAATGTAATAGTCGGGCGCAGTTAAGTGGCATTACTGTATTATGTCAAAAAAGAGAAGTTTGCAGTAGAAAGTGTAGGTGAAACCAAGCGGGAACGATTGCACAGTTGGACGACAGACTACACAATGCCACTGCTCAAGCGTAAGGAGGTTGCAGATCAGTTGTCTAGTCAGAAAGGTCATATGAGTTGTGTTATTCACATAAGCCGGAGAAATAGCTAAATTCTATCAGATTCTCATTCCGGTTGATAATACAACCTACGAAAAGAAAAGCATATAAATGATCAACAAGAAAGTTTGTCCTATCACTAAATAATTGCGTTTTATTGTACATTCCAGCATTTATTATCATCATTAGTAGTATTAATATTATTGCCCGATGGTAGAAATCTCGGACAACTGGAGTGTCAGCGCTAACAGCCATAATCCAGAACATCATGTGATCTGTCATTTCAACATAACCACAAGATAAGCGAAGAAAGTGATAATGTTTTGAAGACGGCTTCATGATGTACGTTTCTTAGGTCAATGAAAGTAGAAAAAGAGAAGAAAAATATTCCGACGTGTCATACGTCTCCGTACTGTGATTGCCTTTTCGTTCGGGTTGCGAAATTTTTTGCCGGGTGCAGACTTCTAGGACGTACTTGACTTGACTTAGATGACCCAAAACTGAACTCGCACTTTCCGTAAACGGTTCAGATCGTCTGTGGGTTTCGAAGGTGTGAAAGTACGAGGTTCAATTCTCACGTTTTTACCTAAGGTCAACACTATCACAAACATGTGTATGGTCCCTTCCATCAAATTGAGGATGCAGTCTGTCTTGTCTGTCAGCCTCTAAAATACCGCAGTGTGCCAGAGCAAGATGGCTTGGTTCATGTCCACAGAAAGTGCGCGACAAACAATCGATTGTCTCTAATGTCTTTTTGTTTGTCATTGAATTTTAGAGGGCCTCTGAAGCTTATTTATAATAGCGGCTGTCGAATAAATACTCTACACCATACAGACCACTCTTCTCCTATGTTGAAGGGGTGGTTATGTAATTTATAGACAAAAATCTGTTAAGTTGATAAAACCGGTTTTTTCCTAAAATCGATCATTTGAACGTTGTGCACAGAAGTATCACGGATGTTAGTTATTGCAATCCCCACACAAATCAGTTTTTAATATCATACTGATAATAAACTGTTTCGGTTACCATCAACGGTTGAAAGTGTATCAATGCAACGTTCGGTCATGATGGTGTGTGATTTCTTTTCTTTACGTTAACTGGTCATTCATGTTTTTTGCAACTTAAGTTATCAATTGACCGGTTATCAAAAAATTTACAAATATTTGCCGACAAATTTCACATCTAGTGGGATCCTCAGGAGTCATTTGTATAAGAGGGCGACATGGATGATCAACCATAGGAACATCTGCAGTCGTAAGGTTTCCCATGTTAGAAAATTTTCCCTCCATATCCGTGGAAGGTTTGGTGTGGTAGCATATTGTTCTGCGAATAAAGCTTAAACGCTAGCTAAATTTGTTATGAGGAACACGGTTTGGCGAGCAAGTTCGTTTCAAGTGATATATCATCTAGACGATTTGACCACGTTCGTATCATGAGCAATTCCGGTAAGCGAAGAAAACGTGGGTTTGTAAGATTATGTGACATTCAGTTCAATAGGTGAACCCTGGCTCTGGTTTTGTTTACTGTCCAGTGTACATGAGATCAGGTGGCTTCGATTACGGCCAGAATTCGGTATCACAATATCCTCGACCGGATGATTTTCATTTTGAAGACTGGACGGAGGGCGTCAGTCAGACTGACGCAACAGTTTCGGTTCTGCTGATGTCAAGCAAGAACAACAGCAAGTGATACGTAATCAGTATGCTACGAATGTTTTTTATTGTAATAGTCATCCGGAATCCGTGGCAGTGTAACTTGCAATTGTGTTGGTGTAGTTCTCGTTTGTACTAGTCTTAAATCCAGTTCAAGCAAACTGTTAGATATCTTTAGAAACTACTAATTTTTTCGACACACGAGCGTCCCTTGATTCTTTATTGGCCAGTAATGTACTCGCCTTACATTCTGTTTTAACAAACAGCATCTCAGTAGTGGAGGTTCGGGGATTTAGGTTATTTCAAAACTGAACACCACCCACACTCGATCACGGCTTTTGCATTCAGATAAGTCTTTCGGCGAGCCCACTTCGAAAGGAAGCACTAGATTCGAGTTTCGCTCTTATTAGAGCTCATCAGTAGTGCATATCCTTGTCCGGATCGGAGGTTACACTTTGACCCTCGTGCTTGTGAGACTCGAGTGTGGGTGGTGTTCAGTTTTGAAATAGTATCTCGAATATCTTGAAACCTAAGAAACTGCCTGCTGTATATTTCACAGACTTGCAGTTCGTTCAGTTAAACAGTCAAGCATATAAGGAAAATTTATTGTTTAAATGACCTCTTCAAGGACGTTTGCATACCGTAAGGAGGTTGTTTATTCGTGTGCTTTGCCGAGCTGGAGATAACAGTAAGGACTGCAGTGATAGTACTGATATTGTGGGTTGAGAGCAAACCAGTAGGCCAGTAGGTTTGTGGTTGTGTGTGTGCGTGCGTGTTTAAGGTTCAAGCCGGTCACTTATATCAACGTTAATCCTCAAGGAAATTGGTTCATTAGATTGCCTGGAGGAGAGAAGTGACGTCTGTCCCCCCGGTTTGATCCCCGACGTGAACGAATGTGTACGTGCTCGTGCACGAGTGTGCATGTATGCTGAAACACACGTTGAAAGAACTGGCAGGGGATCATGAGAGTAAATTGGATGAAGTAGGCTTATTAACGACCGTAATCGGGACGGATTTGGTATCAACACAGTAGGCTATAGAGGAGATTAGGTCGGAAAGACGGATATGCGATGTTAGCTGAGTGCTCTTGTTAATCTCAAGTGAGACCGTGAATTACAAACAGTTAATTATAAACAACTTGCGATAAGCCCATTTGAGCTAGATTTGGAAAATGGTTATTGGGACACGTTCGGGTGCAATTTGGGCTCAAATCATACAAGTATAGAGCAGACTAGCAAACTATTGTGGGAAAGTATGTTCTCGTGACATTTTAAAATAGCAGAAACAAATGGTAAGGTGCAAGGATTTCCGCCGGGCAACTTGCTCTGCATGTTGTCAAGCGCGTATTACGGAACAGGGAATGGTAAGTAAAATAATTCGATCATTTATTAAACTGATGACACAAGAAGCAGCAACCAACATTCGACCCACCGACAGTGACAATCATTCGTCATCTGTACACAAGAATTCGCAATTGTGTACGAAGATACTAAGTCGATCGTGTAGTAACTGGACTTCAGAGTTGTGGTCGAATCGCGCGTTTACGACTAAATAAGATTGAAACAAACGGAATAGCGGCAACTGGAAGGTAAATGATTGGTTGAACACTATTAGGATACAGTTACTTATTATAAGTAGTAGAAGCTCTGTGAGTGGAGATCGTGGCCGTCAAACAAGCACAACACACGACACTTCGGTTGGTGGGATGTTCCACTGGGACTAATTGGACAGTGACCAAACCTCCTGTGTTGTATTAAGGACGGTGGCGGCGTTGACCAAATTATCCAGGGCACGTGAGTGCCGTTGTACTAGGACGTTTGGGGCCATCTACCATAACGCCTGGAACTGAGTACTGCGACAAAATCCAGAGTTCAGACCACAGGACCTAATCAAAATTCAGGCCTCCTAACCGAGATGGATAAGCGAATGAGCACAACACACGGCTGAAACCACAGCCAGAATGAGTGGCCGTGCGTAGGGTGGGTTGTACGCGCATTTCCAGTGAGGTCGTTCGGCCAGTTGGACCAAATGTTTTCGTCACCACGGTCCATGATCTAACTCCTGGTTGCTCACATACGTCTAGGTTGTAACAATTTCAACTCTCGGAAAACAATGCTGGACTGGAAACCAGCATGCATCGGTGAGTGCAAGTGAACAGAGTGAAAATAGGATATTCCCCTAACGGATTGTGCCATCACAAATGTTTTATCACCAAACGATGGATAATAAAAATTGCATTCCTGAAAGAAACGTAATAACAAATCACTAAATCACTGATTAAAACTTCGAAAATTTTCCATAGGATCTGAGACACCGTTGTGTTCAGGTTTATCGCACAATTCGTGCACTTCGACGTGACGTATTACAGCTGTACTGTGAAAACAACAAGCCTCGCTCGACGTATCTCAGTTTTGTGGCCTCGTTAGTGAGTCGTGTGGTTCCACATCTCATCAGCATGTCATAGTTTGTTATGTCATCGCAATCCACTTAGACAGCTCGTTCGAAAATGTTGTCCAAACTGAAGTGTTTGTCCTCTGAAAAATTGCTGTACTGTTTTGAAAAATGTCGTGTACAAGTTGGACCAAGTTATCATATCGGAACCACATCACACTGCCGAACCACGACCTATACGTCGTATTAAGTGAGTAATTAGAGATACTGAGAGCATTTTTACACATCAGATTAACGCGTGCGTGAGAATAATGATTTAATGTGCCGTGTGCTGAGGTTTCCAATCTATGGTATTACACTACACATGAACCAAAGCTGATAGCCAAAAATTAGTAACACACAAAGATAAAGAGGAAAGAGAGCATTCGTATAAAAACCATGAATTCACAACAGATGTTCAAAACTTTGTCTGCGGTTTTCCTTACACGAAAGTATTCTACGTAGTCATGACGACATCACATGTTGCAAAGTAATCCCAGAGATTGCATTATATTCCAAGACTATGACCACTTTGAGTTCCTCTAGTGTTTGTGGACGTTCTCTGTATACTCTGCGTTCGAGGTAACCACAAAGAAAAAGTCCGATGAAATAATATCTAATGACGCTTAATTGGCCGCGACCGATCTATCGTCGCCCGAATGTTCCATCCAGGTATTATTTTCCATATAGTGTATAATGTGGTGCTGCCTCATCCTGTTGGAGCCTAATGCAGTCGAGTACCACTGTTACATATGCATTGCCAAACCAATTACCCCATTTGACCGCCCCTTGATTGACTATGACTGACACTAACAGCCGATTGGGCTGTTGATGTGCCAAAAATAGGACGCCTCCAGGACTTCATTCAGACGGAATATTGCTTTATCAGTATGTACTATCGAATACATATCCCTTTCTCATCAATACCACATGCCGATTTACTCATGTTTGTCTGCATCCGACAACCGAAGCTCCTGTAATCAGGCCTTCCGGAATGGCCGACACTTGCATGTTTTGGGTATCCTGTGTTCAGTGGACCTAGAAGTGGTACATTCTTGAGCGATCCGACGGACGCTGTTCTGTAGACTGTTTTTATGTCACAAAACACCACTGACAGAACAATCATTTGTTGATGTGCACGGACGACCACGTCTTTTCAGGTTATGAACACTGCCCGTTACAACAAACTCTTTCACCAGCCCTCGAACTGATTTACAGGTAACCGATCGTGTACACACATGACTTGCACCGAAATCCTTAGTGGTCTTCTTCACATGCATACCACATACAGCATAAATCAAAATCAGTTCAATACACTGTCCACTTGTCAGATTATCCACATGTTGTCCTCTTACTTGGGTTCCGGGAATTTGATCTGGTTCCATTCTGAATATCCGTCCATACCGAGTTGTGTTCGGCTGTTGTTTTTACTCCAGTCCAGCGTTTCATTCCACGTGGTGAAATTGTTACAACAGAGGTGCGTGTGAACGGCCAGGTTTTATCGATCGTTGACCGTGGCGGCTAGGGGTGTCTGTGGACCTCACGTTCAATAGGAGTGAGCTTTGGGGTCGTGGTAGAGTTTGAGCTGTAATGTGAGAGGGAACCAGTTTGTGAAAATATTTTCAATAGTTCTCTTGCATGTACAGCTGGCGGATGCATGTATACCCACATCACTTCCGAAGCAAGCAGATGTATTATCAAAGCATTCGAAAGGAGCAATGACAGACGCACGATTGCCATTCTGAACGGAGTCAAGTGTAATACCGTTTACATGTGAACTGATCAGCCTCGCAAAGGACATGGTAGCAAGATTCGACTAACCGGAGTATAATAACATGTGGTCAACTTGTAAATCGTCCATCATCGTCGAGCCGACAACGAAAGAGAACATATCGCGAAATGTTAACAGTTTATTTACTGCAACATTGTTTTTCGCCGATAAACTGTGAAAAGGCCAACAATAGCACATAGCATGTCTTGTGCAATGGAATTTCGTTCGCATCTCATCGGTTACTTTTTGGAACTTAACATACACGCTATATAGTGGGGAGGCAAGAAGCCAGATCAAATCAATCTAGTCATGTCTGAGACAGTCAATCACGGCATAAACCAAATAACATGCGGCATCAGCTTTCACCCTGTGTGCTATTTGTAGCAGGGTGGATAAGTGAAAATAGACTGCCGCCAAACCCTACACTTTCCTCTCCCCTAATGACTCTGGCAGCACAAATCCTAGAGTAGACAATGCTTACTCGAGTCTCGGTAACAGGACCACAGAGCAGCCAGAGCGCCAAACTGCACTGATCGCAATGGAAATGAGTTGCTGTGGCATCGACGTGGCAGCCCTGGGCGGAACATGGCCTGCAGATTAAGGTGAGGTCCGAGAAACAAGTGCTGAGTATACCTTCCACTGGATAATTTACCCCGTAGACAGTAGTCGGGAGTACGGTGTTTGTTTCGAAGTCGTTCATCGCATCAATGCTTTGATGATAGGCGAGCCGCACGATATCAGCAGTCGATGCGCCTACGACTCGGTCGAGGTAAGTGTGTCGCATTTATCAGTGTTTATGGTCCAACTATGTGTCACACTGATGATACAGAGGACCAGTTCTATGATCAACTGCCCGCCACAATCCGGTCGGTGTCGGTGAGTGATCGACTGTTCGTTTTGGGTGACGTGAACGCTTGAGTCGGGCGCAAGTCGGTAGATTGGCCGGGAGTCCTCGAACCCTACGGCATTGGTTCTGTCAATGAGAACGGTGATCGTCTGTTCCACCGGTATGCTACTCACTAGCTGGCTATCACGAACACCCAATTCCAGCTGGGTGCGAGCGATATTACGACGTGGTTTCATCCACGAAACGGTCATCACTATTTGCTTGATTACGTGTTCGCAGAACCAAGGACAACTGATGAAGGAAGCAAGATGAGCGGATGCAGGGCTACAACAACAAGCTACAACACAAGCAATTCTACCATTCGCCCAAGGTGATTTTCGGTCTAGTCCTCTAGTCTACCTAGGCACTGGTTGATGTGGACACTGGCTGTTCATGCACCCAACCAGACGACATCATGAAAATCTGGCGTAAGCGCTTTGGTGGCTTGCTGAATCCTCCTGCTATCACTGATTGTGTGACCGTTAATAGTCTGCCGCAACAGGCTGTCAAGTGTTCGCTTGCTGTCACTCCGCATTGACCAGAGGTGCAGAGAGCGACCAGATAACTGCATAATGAAAAGGCTGTAGGCGCGGATGGATTGCTGGACCGACTGAAGGCGGACGTTCTGGAAGCCACGGTCCCCAAGCAGCATTGTGAATTGTAGGCGAGCAGCAGTTTGATAGACCTGGTCTTTCCTGTTGCACATATTCGGGTGATGTGTCAGTAACGGAACCAGCCCCTGTATGCTCTGTTCGTGAACTTCACTAAAGCCTTTGAGCCCGTGAAACACGAGGCGTTGAGGACGGTGCTTGGTAAGTTCGGATGTCTAGATAAGTTCGTCAATTCAATCAGAATGTTGCATTAGGGCATGGAGGCGAAAATGCAGTGGTGCGGATCGACCTTTGGTGATTTTGACATTGTCACTGGCATGTAGTAAGGTTGTGTCCAATCCCAACCCTACTGTTAATAATATACTTATTGTCACCATCAAGTACCACTTGTAAGATGTGTATATATAGGGAAGGCTAGAAGACAACCCTGGACGTGAACTTCGTACAATTGGTTGGCCTTACTGACGTTGCCGGAAGTTGACGGGTTACTGTCTTTACAAACATGTCGTCAAGCTTTGGTCAACCTCTAACAATGAATGTACAATGCACGGAAACTGTATTGTGATCTCGCAGTTTAAAACCCACTTCTTCTAGCATTTAAATTCTTCAGCACGAGACTTTTCCTAGAACGTGGACGAAAAAACATCGCTCTTCGTCGCAGTTGAGTGTCTACCGGAACACTCATCAAAAGTTTGTTGAATACACATTAATAATAACACCCCGAAATGAGCATATCAAGTATTTATCTATCGAGTGTACTTATACATCTTGTTATCAACAGTGTAATAAAACAACACTACTGAGTAATAGGTTTATTGGCGATCACTAAAGTTTTCCAAACGAGGTCAAATAGGCGATCAGCGCGTCTATGTATCTAGCATGAACCGATATTTCGTTGGGCGAGTCGGTGTCGGTTCAGGCTAAGTAGTCGTCCGATCTGACCAGACCAAGAATTTCCGGTCAACCTGAACCGTGCCTATGATCCTGACTTGTAATCTGATTTGGGAGTCTGAGCAATCAGAAATACATATCATCAAACTATTTGTTCTTTAACCTGTCTATGAAACATTTCTTATTGTATCCTGTACTGCTTGGATTTAAGGTTATTTAGTAAATCAAAGCAAGCCTAACTATCTCTACCCACAAATCTCTCGTTACATATGAGTCTCGAAGGTTTATTGTCAGACTATCTTTTAACACGATTTTGTCTGTAGTACTAAATGATCGACTGATCCTTTTATTCTTACGATATCAGTAAATCAAATATAAGCGTTCAACATTTGTATTCCTTAATCTTATTGGTTCAGCTCATTAACGCAAGGGTGTATGTTCAGTCCCGGCTTATTTCTGTCAAGTTAATGTGGTCCAGCTGACGCGAACAATAATCGATAGCTGCTGACTATTGGCAAACATCTCAACGATTGACGACAACACAGGGTTGGGAACCAGTAGCTGTTATTGAAGACAAATTTTAAAAACAGGCAGCACGATATTTTCCCAAAACAATGTACCGTCAAGATTACTTTTTCGCCTGCCGACAGATACTAGAATTCCGTATTCACAAGCAAAAGTGACCTAAGAATTGGCAAAAGGGCCGATTGAAGTCCACGAGCTTTTCGTGCCAATTTAAGCAGTAGTTTGAAGTTTGAAGTTTTGGTTCACCGATCGTGATGTTACAAAGCAAATCAGTGAAATTTAAGCAAATTATTTTAAAGAAAAATCATTCAATAAGACAAGACGTTTATTGTCCAACTCACATTCCTACGCCACACGCGATGGTAGCTTTTATGAACCGAAATTCCAACCCACAACGCAGCGATGTTTCCACTTAAACGTCACGTGATTCTGTGCGTTTGATTGAAGTTATCTGTCGTTGCTAACTTGTTGGCCCGATTTCCTTGAGTGTCGAATCGTTCGGTCAATCATGTTTTCCTCAATTCATCTGCTCTGGGCTTTGACCATACCTCACCACCGCGTCGAGGTATTCACTGAGTCTTGGAATAATCACGACTCCTACTTGATCATCCAACACATTATGGCCGTTATCAGTTTCATTGCACTGTTATCAAATAATGTCATTCCATTTCAAGTCAAGTCATTCCATTCCACTGTGTTGTAAACCCTCCTAAACGATACGATGGTTCGTTCTCGATATAGTGGGCGCCTTAACACACTGATATCTTTGTCAACGGAGTTAGTCACGAGAAGAGCAAACTGACAATTTCTCGGGAATGATGTGGACAACTCGTCAAATATTCTTGCTCGAATTGAACCACTTTGTTCTACAAGCGTTTCTAAGCCTTTAGCACACAACTGAACAGACTGCATCGCACTGAAAACGTTGATATAGGCCGATTTGTTAAATTGTGAACAGAACAAGTAAGTCGGAATTATGATTTCTGTATGAGGTCCGCTCCACCCTAACCCTGTAAAATTGAGGAGATAGTGTTATTTGAGCTACCGACTACTGGGCTGGAGTCAAAGAGATGACGTATTTCACATCGTAAAACTAAACCCAATTGATTTGACTTTTTCACACTATGCAACCATGACGATTAAGGGCAGCCGTATCCGTTTGAAGATATCCTAAGATGCGGTGACTGGAATACCCTTTTTGAAGAAGTATGACCAATACAGGTAGACTTTTCTTTTGATGTTCCGCAGTGGAACGTTGTAATACTTGGAATGAAGGATTTCGAAATGTTACCTCCCATGCAAGTAATAAGGAGAAGGCTTAGTACTGGTTGCAGTTAGCAGTTCTTTACTCATGAGACGAGACAGATGTAAAACAGTATCAAAGGAATCACAGTATGTCTTTGGTTGATGATAATGGTACATGCAAAGTCAACTTGGAAACTGATTGGTGCAATACGGAACAAAGAACTTGGCAACTAACGAAAAGTGTGACATTGAGGCTTTTTGTTCAATCCTGATGTGGTACCTTGACGCGACGTTTAGATTGGTCACTTGATGGATCGTCCACTGTGTCAGAGTATGGATGAGCAGTGAATTGAGCAGATTTTCATCACAGGCGTGCGCGATCTGAATCCTACCTGCTTCATCGCTTCATAACGTGGTTTCTTCCCCACCTGTGTGCGCAGCTTGTAGGTTATCTCCTATCAAACGTTTGATAACCGGTTCCAGCTACACGGACTTGGCTCGTTCTGGCATTTTTCACCTTAAATCTCTCGTCATTCCGGTAGCCTGAAAGTGGTTTTATTTCCTATATCAGCTGTACTTTCAGGTAAGCATCTTTTCGGCATTACATTTGTTGAATTTGTCACGGGATACGGAATAGCACGCATTTGCAACGTGAGTACAGTGGTGATCGATCATTTAGGCAAAGTGAATCGACAGAATAACGAAGGCACCTGATAGAATTTGATCGAATCAGTTCCATGCTTATCATCCGGTTTTGTCTAGCTGGTATGACTTGGCATGTACACGTATTTCGGATTAAATCGCTTGGCTCCATCATCTAAGTGGTTTGACAACCACGGTTCACAACAGATGACACTTAGTTGCTGACGCATTTCTGTGAACTTATCAATACTTGAAGAGCATCCCGGGCAGAGAACAAACATGCATCGATGGGGAAAGACAAGGTATTATATCCAGCAAGTGCAGCGTGTCCGTTTGCACCCACCGATGCATGCTGGTTTCCATTCAGCGGCATTTACTGGAGAAGCGGAATTTTACTGCAACACATCCGTGTAGTAACTGTGGTTTTGGTAAGTCCGTAATCTCAGCTGCCTTGCTAGAGTCTGAAGTAAATACAATCCAAAGCTGAGCAGCCTTACTGTCAAGTGATATTTTGCTAAAATAACCTTCCACGTCATTAGCACCGATACAAACTTGACTTGATACCTTGGATCTTCATTAAGAAGATCTAGTCTGAACAAAAAGGGTGCCCAGTTTTGTGAAGTTTTGAGGCTAGCGTACACGACATAGGTGTGGTTATTGCTCGTTGGCAGATTTCGATATCTACAAAATAGGTAGGATTCATCCGTGGACTAAAAAGAAATCAATTGTTAACAGTTGATTCTTTCAGAGTTGCACGGAATTTGACAGTTTGTCTTGGACGATTTTAAGGATTCTTTCAAGTACAATACGGAAGAAAGTGGTAGTGGATATGCTTATTGTAGGAAGCAGACAAAACGCCACAACCGTTCTTGTTTGGAACGTGATTTGACAGCAGGGCATTATAATGAGACTGAACTGAGGCGGTTTCTAAAGTGGACAATATACAGGCAATCAGAGCTCACACACAAGCCGCTGCGAGCGAAATTGTAGTCCATCAGCAACAACCAGTCAAGAGAAGGCGATTAAAACAGGTTGTATGAACGCGTGTAAGATTTACGCAACCGAATTGCCAAAGGCAGGGTCGAGAAGCTTAACAGCGGATGAGCCAGTCAAAACGCAACACGCTTGTTGCCCAGTTTATTGGAAAAACATGCACGTTTTTACAGAGAACCAACAGTGTTTACAACTGCTGCAGTCTACGATTATTCAGAAATCCGTGTTCAAATCCCTCCCCTTCTCGTAGGTGTTCTGCTCTCTGACGGTACACAGATGTGCCAGCGGCTTGAGTTGAGTTGGGAACGACCTACTTATTTATCGATCCCTTTCAGCATGGCTAAGTTCAGATCCTCGCCAATGGTCAAAGTAACAGAAGCACTCCTAACTATGTGACATTCGCGCATTGGAAGTGTTTAATCGATCATATAACCGAAAACCAGGTGACGATGAATCCGACAAACATTATGCTCAATACAAAGCGATCGAGTGGCAGCCGCTTCGATGACACCTCCGTGGTGGTTGACACGAAGTGTTGGTCGTGAACTGTGGTCGCTGACAGATGCAAGCCGAAAATTCAGGTGAGAAAAAAAAGTTTGCTTCGGAATCGAATTCTGCGTCACAGGTTTATTTTCTATATTGCTTTCTAAGCTCGAAAGTAAGCATGTGAGTGACGAAGATAGTTGGAGTAGAACACCTAGACCTGAAATAAAACATGTTTCGTTGATGAGGCCAAAAAATTGTGGAATACTGTAGCTTTCCTAGAATTTTTGCGGCACGTTTTTACAAATGCAGTGATAGAACTTGAAAACAGTACGATATAATTCAGGAACTAGGGAAGAATCCATAGATTACAGTCAGCTCTTTTCTGATTAATAGATTTTTTCCTTTATTTAAGTGGTTCTTTATTTTCCGTTCGATTTTTGAGATCTATTCATGATAGCGCGTTGTATTATGGGAATGTCGTGCTTCAACAGTTCAACTCTATTCGATGGTTCCTACTGATTTCCAGCTATTTGTTGCATTTTAATCGTTGTTATATTTGTCAACAGTCAGCTGATATTGATCACAGTCCGTGGGAGCTGAACCACACTGAGGTGACAGAGCTGAGCGATATGACCTAGACAGAGCAGGTACTCATGCGTTGCGAGCTAGAACATTGTACAGTGACATGCAGGTACCGCTTACTCATCCGGCTTGAATACAGCAAGCTCGCCTACTCAAAATTCTGTTAAACACTCTTAACTTCACTCTTCATTTTTGAGTTCTGGGAAATTCTATAATCATTCGGCCAGCGTACACGAAAAACGCGAATGCATTGAGAATTAGAATCCAGCGTTAGATCCAAACCAACTAACTAACGGCCATTGTCCACTCATTTGTTCAATAGAGCATACAAACCCAATTTTTTACTCGTGGTCGACGTATTAAAGCTATGCTGTGAAAACAGTAAGCGTCGCTTGACATCTTTAGGTTTTGTGACCTTATTACTAAGCCGTGTCGTTCCACCTTCTGTCAACATGCCCAATTAGACCATTTCGTTGGTGGCGTGATGAAGACAACTTGTTGCGTTTTCGAGATTGATATGGACAGCTGGTTCAAAAATGTTGTCTAGATTGAGATACTTTGTATTTTGGAAATCAGTTTCGTCCTGAGAAACGATGTATCCAGGAACCGTGGGCCGTTCAGTTTTGGTCGTCATGAGCATTTGTATCATAAGGGTTTTCATTAGGTCAATACGAACTAGGCTAGCACGTTTAAGCTTGTATACTAACCGGTATCTGACCACTGAAGACGCATGCGCCCGATTTTTTGATGGTATTAATGTTGTGAACCAAGAATGCGGATGGTGCAAGGACTGTCCATTCGGAAAACAAATACATGGGGTGTGCTCTTTAACACAACAACAAACACACTAATTTGCATACAACACTGGTCGCAGAACGCCACGGTTATAACAGTTGTCAGTGCCCAGTTCCTGTATGCACTGAGAACCATCTCATGCTAAACTTTACTATAATGTTTCTTCCTGTATTTCCCCTTGGTTATTTCAATATCCAAATACACTCTCATTTTTCGCTACTGTGTAGTACTGTGAGTAGTAGATTGTGATTGCTCGTCTTCGCTGCACTGAGTGTATTCTGTCACTGGCGGAAATTGTGCTATAATTCCCACACGAAAATTGATAAGTTGACTATACACAATACGGTTATTCAGAAATAACACAAGCAGAATGAATTCTGGCTAAAACTACCCAATTTATAAGCCTTTAGTGAAGAGGATATTGAGAATGTTTTACACGAATTATGGTTAGGTGCAAGCGATGCAAATTGCACCTTAAATTTCATTCGTTTCAGTCCACATCAAGTTGTATATGTGTATTATTCAGAAATACGCTATAACAATCAGAATTTTACTTGACTGAAACCCAGTGCAATTTCTACGCAGTAGCAATAACACCGCAAATGATGCAACGGAATCACAGTGTAAGCCGTACTGTGTACAGCGTAATTATTCATGCAGTCTAACGACAGTAGCACAACGTTCATTTACGAATTACAACCACTATCGTATGCTAATTCAGGAATGGTTGTCTGGCCATGGTCATAGGCAGAACGGAGAGACAGTTACGCCATCAAACAATCGAACCTATCCTGAAGTGGTTTACAGGCCTGACAGGTCGAACACGCAACCAACACAAAACTGGCAGACAGCCTCGTCGACTTCACAACACCTACTGAATGAAGGTCACCCAGTAAACACAACCGAGGAGTTTTGGATCGTTTATCTAACGAGCGGCATCCTTCATGACAATATGTATCCTGGATCCGATACATTCATCAACCAGTCGCAAAGGAAGAAGCTGAAGTGCAGGAAATGGTGTGGTTAATTGGATCCTGACTGCCTAGTGCACTAAATGCTCTCCTATACTGAAACACTTCTTGAATCATATTAAACTCTCTTTTTGCAGCTCAGGTCTTATCACTGGAGTTTATTTGTTGTGTCCGGGATGACGATTTCACTGTCATCCCAGGCTAGTATCTGCTAACCAGCATTTACCGGCCGGGCCATAAAGGTTTTCAATCTCGCGTCTCCTGGTCTTATTCCTTTGGGTTTACTCTGGATACGAGGTTTAAGACTGAAACCGCTAGTGGTTCAGTGTAAGCCGTTTGTGGTGAGTGTTAGGCGCAGACATTTCTTGGCTTCGGTCATCGTAACAGGCTAATCAAAAGACGTATGCTGCCAACTTTATGTACGAATATGTTATCAGTATCGTTCTCTGTGCGTGATTTTATCCTTTGACCTATTGTTGGACAGTTTGTTTTTAATATGTCGACACGGTTACCTGCCACATACGCTAACGAAGACGCAACGAGTCGTCTTCGGGTGCATCGTGCAAACTTATCTTGTTAACTTTCCAGTTGAAGCATACTTCCCTCTAATTAATGACCCTCTCGTTGAAATGTAACAATCAGGCTCCACCGGTTTGGTAAATTTTCAATACAGGCGGCTATTTCGTGTGAACTATTGGGCCTATCATTAATTGTGTCATACTGGATCGCATTTGCATGCCGTTTAGCACGACAATTTCATTATGAGAGCAAACGTCAATCATGCAGCCGTCGACAGCAAGCGCTTATGGTATCGACTGGAAAGTTGAGTGGCGGTTCGTTTGGGTGCTTCAAAATGATAAATCTTGACAAGAGGTTGTCGGAGTCTGTGCTTCACATCGACTGCAGGAAGATAATGAGTGTCGCCTTATTATGGTGTTGATGGTGTTAAATAATAAGAAAACTGAGGAAAGTAGTCACTTCCAATGGGACAGTCGATGTGGTTAGTAACTTTCGAACAAGGATGGGTATTTGATTACATTGCTTGGGCCTTGACTCAACAGTAACCCAGCATGCAGTGACAAGAAAAGGATGAATATTCATGTATAACTATCAAATAAACTAAGCCACATTGATAAACTTCATGGCTGTGCACAGCTGTAACAGCAAAAGCTGTACTTAGGGGTGTAAATCAGCGATATATGAACGTATTTATCCCAGTTGTAGCATGCTTCTCATGGGAGATTTGCGATCAGTAGTCCTGGCCTCTCTTTCTCTGACGCTGCAGATCTAAGTGACGAGGTGACGAATCCGTCGTGCAATAGGGCAGACGAAATGATAGAAAACATTTCTTGCATAATTGTGGGGATGATAAGAATATTTTTCAGGTCCTGGTTGAATATCTTCCTCTTTTACGGCTTTCCAGCGTTCCGTGCTGTCTGTTTTAGTTCAAATCAAGAAACAGAGTACAGAACCAATGATCACGTGAACATTGTATCGAGAAAGTTTACTTAGAGAGATGGATCAGTTCTTCATTCTCTCAACAACCGCAAATGAGACATAAAAACTAGAAAATCATTCAGGAGAAAAAACAGTTGCGAAACAAAACATGAACGTTTAACATATACGCACCTGTTAGAACTTCATCAGAACTACAACAATTTGAAAGCTGCGAGCAGTTGCCTATCAGCACAAAATAAATGCTGCCGATTAGCACTAAGTAGAGCTTCCATTAAGTGGATCAGTCGATATTTTTTACTTTTCCAGTTTACCGTGGACAAAGCCTTAGGCTTCATGCAATGACCATCATCAACATCATCATCATCATCGTAACAGCCATGAGCCTGACCAGAATGTACAGTGGCTCGAGCTGCCGCTCACCTTAACAGTGATGCGGAATATCCTAGAAGAATACGTTAATAAGAAGGTTAAAAATCAATAAAAGAAAACTAGGCGGAAATATTGAAATGGTACCGATACAGCTACGCCATTGACTACTGCAAAACGCCATCACGGATAGCGTTTCTAACCAGCGAATTGGGTAATCACGAGAACATCATCCAGGTAGGCGACACCTACAAACTTTGATTATTGGAGCAATCAAGATCTTCATACTTCGTGACCATGTTGTTGCTTGACCACCACGTGATTTTACTCAACTGTTGGTGATCTCAGTATATAATGCTGGGTATAGTAAACGCTCAGCTGGCATAAGGAGTACGTGACCGAACCATCACAGGCTGTACAACTCGATGAGTTGACCAATTGGTTGTGTATCTCGAGCATACCGGAATACGCCTCGACGAAAAGCGTGCTGTTGACGCGAGCAGTCCATTCGATGTGGACTAATTAGCGGAGATCCATAATCAAACACAGCAAAATTGTTGAGGTCTTCGCCGCGAACAGGTCACATTTCCGAATCACAGAGCAAATCAGAACATACGCAACAATTAGATACCCTTCCTTTCAGCGACAACCAGACGTTTTTCTGTCGCCACAAATAACGCAATTTGGTAAAGGCAACTGGTGCCTTTGTTACTCTCGCTGATATCCCATCAGCAATAGTAAAGCCGAGATAATAGTGCTACCAAAAATGGCAGACTGCATACAGTCTCCAGCGGATTACCTGCAATGGAGAAAGTGGTGTTGTGAGCCAACAGCACGAATGGCGCAAAAGTTGTTTAGTTAGGAAACCAACACGTGTTAGGTGTTCAAACAGGACAAGAAACAAAAACACTCATCTGCATATGGAACTCGTTCCAGAAGGTCCAGGCTGCCGCGGACGCTAATGCTCGGCTTCTTTGCGTAGCCGGAACTATCCCAAGGCATACTGCACTGTCTTGTTGGTATGATGTTTCTTCCCGTGTTTTCCCTGCGGGTACTTTGATGGCAAAATCCATGCTGTCGCCCCACTATTGAATAATGGTGGTGTGAGTAGTATGGGGCGCTCGCTCGTCCTCGCTACACTTCTCCCCCCGCAAAGACTGTTCCAGCTGCAGCAAAAGCCGTTCAGGTTCTCTTCGCTCTCTTGATGGTCTACGTATTGGTCTCGGGGACGTCGATGTTCCTGATGTGCATTCTCCCTTGCTCGGGGTGTCATACCATTTACATAGCTGGCTTCCGTGCATTCGACGTTCATTCTTCTCATTCTTAATCAGGTACACTGGACCACGGCGGTTCATTACCATATAAGGTCCCCTCCACTTCGCCAGGAACATCCTAGATCCGGGTCCTGTTGCACCCGGACTCCACCGGTCCCTATAATTATTCTTCGAATCAACTTCGTACGCGCCCCTTCGACCCGATAACCTTTCCGTTGACTGCTCCTTAGAAACATATTGTGCGTTCGCTAGGTTTTGGTTGGCCACTCTCCGAGCTTCTGTTCATCCGCCGGTCTTCCAATAAACCAATCTCTTGATCGACTAGCAGGCGTGGCACGCGCCCGTACATTAGCTCAAACGGTGATTTCTTCGTTGTCCCTTGAGGTGAACAGCGGTGGGCCAACAGAATCAATGGTAGCGTTTCCTCCCAGCTCCCACCATTCGCCGCCAGCAACTCCTTGATTATGCAATTGTTACTTTCTGTCAGTCCATTTGTTTGAGGACAATATGGCGTTGTGTGAATTTTATTGATTTCCAGCCGCTCCAAGCAGTTTTAATATTCTCCGCTTTCGAAGTAGGGACCATGATCAGTCAATATGTTCCGCGGTATTACGTGATCTGCAATGATGTGCTCCCTCACCGCCCTGCACACCGTGCTTACATGCTGATCGGGTATAGCGGTTGTTTTGACCCATCTTGTGAAGCGTTTCATCATGACCATGATGTAGTGATTTCCGGAAGTGGTTACTGGGAAGGGACCCATCACGTCCAGCGACCATAATTCCCCAATCACACTGACCGGAATTGGTTGTGTAGGATACTGACTGGGGTAGTTGGAACTCTTCAGCAGCTGACATTGCTGATACGCTAGCACATAATTGTTAACATCCTTCTTTATTCCCGGTCAGTATGCCCTTTGCCTCAACATTTCATAAGTTCGATGACATCCCGTATGAGCCAACTGATGACATTACTTCACGATTGTCTCTCTCAACCCCGTCGGTATAACAGGCACGCTTATTCCATCCCGCAGTGGGCGCATTAAACTTCCCGCACTATTCAGCCGCAATTCTGACCAGTGCGTTCTGAAAGGTTTCACCTCCGGAATCTCCTCGTTCTCTGGTGGTTGTTCTCCCGATAGAAGTTGATCAATCACCAATCGAATTGTCGGGTCCACCCTCTGTACTGCCTGTAACTTCCCAGGGTCATTCTCCAGTTCGATACTGTTGACTCCGATCGCGTCCTTATGAACTTCATTCATGTGCTGCGTTCAGGAAAGAGAATCGGGATTGTAGTTCTCCTTCCCAGCTACATGACGAATTGTGAAGTCGTACTCCTGCAATCGCAGTGCACAACGAGCCAGTTTCTCTCGGGGATCCTTCGCCGATTTAGTCCACTCCAACGGCTTGTGGTCAGTCTCCACATGGAAACGTCGGTTGAGCAAGTACGGTCTCCATTTTTCCAATGTCCATACAATCGCCAAACACTCCTTCTCTGTCGTTGAGTAGTTTCGTTCAGTAGGAGTTAATGCTCGACTGGCATATTCCACAATACCGCCTTCCTGCTTCAGTACGGCTCCGATTCCCACATCGCTCGCGTCCATCGTGACAACGAAGCTCTGTCCAGTCACTGGCAACGTCAAGGTCAGCTGTCCCTCCTTCATCAATAGTTGAATTTCGGCAAGCGCTTGATTGACTTCTGCTGTCCAGTGAAATCGACAATTCTTCTTCAGAATTTCGTACAATGGACTGGCCAGTTTATTGAAGTTTTTGATGAAGCGACTATAGAATCCGACGCGACCGAGAAACTGTCGCAACGTCCTCTTCGATTTTGGCACCGGAATGGCCTCGACCGTAAGCAGTTCCTCGGGAATTGGTTGAACCTCAACCAGACCGACCTTGTGAACGAGCAGTACTACCGTTCGTTTCGCCAGTTGACACTTTGAACTGTTGATTCGTAGGCCGGCTTGTTCAATCTTCTGCAACACAGCTGAAACGTGTGCCGTATGCTACGTCTCATTTGTGCTGTAGATGACGATATCGTCTCCGTAGACAACAGTACTCCTCAGTCCTTCCAGTACCTTCAACATCGGTCGTTTGGAAGTGAAAGAGGCGCCTGACAGTCCAAACGGCATAGGTCTAGAGCGGTATTGCTTTTTCCCCACTGTTAATGTTGTCTTATCTCGGTCCGATTGCTTGATTGGAACCTGCCAATATCCAGACCGCAGGTCTAGCACTGTAAATATCTTGGCGTTCTGTAGTTTGTCGAAAATTTCTGCCACCGCTTGGACCGCAACGACTTTATTGAATGTAATCTCATTGAGTCTTCTGAAGTCGACACAAAATCGAAATTTGCTATTGGGCTTCCTCACCAACAGAACAGGAGAATTGAACGGGCTATCAGCCTACTCAGTGATTTGCTACATCAACATATCACTTGTCGCTTGATTTCCAGCTGCATGTGAACCGGACTTCTTCTGGTTGAAACCTGTCCGGTTTGGTGGGGATTTCACAGTCAACCCAGTCACAGAAGCCATACGGGTCTTGATCCGTGGCGAACAACTTTCGGAATGTGCATATCACTTCATTCAGCAACCGATTGTCACAGGCTAGTATTGCTCCGGGTGCGTTCGCTTCAATTTGTCCAAGCTGAGGTTTGCGTTTTCTCGATAACGAAACCACCCCATATTTCGTTACGAGTTTACTATGCTTGAAATCAATCCTAACCTCAGCGCGGTCAACAAAAACCATTCCCAATATAGTCTGGCGTGCATCGGAGGAAATGACGAAAGGTCGCTTGACTACCTGACCATCGATTCAGATATCATACTCCGCAACGCCTTGTAACTCTGTGTGTAAACCCACCGACTGTTCGAACGACCATCGCACGCAGCCGCACAACCTTTCCCGGTCTCGGTCCTATCAATGAAATCGCCGCCCCAGTGTTAAGCAAACAGCACTCCGAGCTACCACTGATTTATATCCTAGTCTGAACTGCCGTCTTATCAACTGCCCCTATTATCGGATCACTCTTCCCAGACGAAAAGCGATCAGCAAAAAGTTTATTTATATAAGACTTTTTCTCGCCGCGCGGGCAAAATCTTCGCCAGTGTCCACGTCTTCCGCATCTGCAACAGACGTTGCCACGGTTCTCCTCCGTCCTCATCTTCAAAGTCACCCCTTTTTGAGTCAACTTTTCCACTGCGTATCGCAGGCTCACTTGTCTTCAACTCGCTGACGGTTGGGAAGTTTTCTGTCAGTCATTGTCGAGCCGCATCAGCTAGCTGTTCCAACGTCATTGGATGTGCGATGAGAGCTACCCTGAGCTGATCCCGGACTGTTGTTGGCATTCCGTCCAAAAACTGGTCCGTCAGCAAGCACTGCTCTGAGTCCTGATCCAAGTGTGGCAGGGCTTTTGATAACGCTGCCCGCAGCGACACAGCACAAATTAGAGGGTCACCTCCTGGTCCAAGCCGGGTGCCCTTGAACTGGCGCATTACCTCCTGGCAGCCAGCTAAACTGCCGAACCCAACGAACAGCGCCTCCATTGCGGCGGCCCAATCCAACTTCGCAAGGCCCCTTCGCGCCGCATTCAGCACCGCCTTCATCCTGCTTTTGAGCAGCATCCGCAGGGCCGCCAGCTTTGCTGGCCGATCGTGACTCCGACGGTCTCCACCACGTCCTTGAAGTCCTCCAGGAAGCTCCGGACGTCCCCATTCTCGAACGGCTGCGGCCAAGGGATCTTCATCCTTCTATCCTGGTAACGGCACCAATTGTTGTGAACAAGAACAAGAATGGCACAAACGTTGTTTAGTTAGGAAACCAACACATGTTAGGTGTTCAAACGGGACAAGAAACAAAAACATTCATCTGCATATGGCACTCGTCCCAGAAGGTCCAGGCTGTCGCAGACGCTAATGCTCAACACTTTTGTGTGGTTGTCACATATAATTTGGGCCTCCTTTTTGAAAACGGGAATGACTGTTGATAAGCACCAATCGCGAGGCACCTCTTCTGTTTCATAAACCGTCTCAAGGAGGTTCATCAGTTCTGATATCAGCCTTGCCACACCATCCGTGAAAAAATAAGGAGTGAGGAGGTCTGGACCAGGAGCCTTGTTACGCTTTAACAACTTAAGCTCCAGGGTCACTTCTGTTTCCGATGGACGGCCATCTGAGAAACAATAATTAGTCCCGTCGTCCACATGGTCTAGTTGGGGCCAGCTGAACTGTTCTTCGAAATGTTCAGCCCACCTGTCAAGTCGGCGCGATTGGCTGATGATAGATTAACCATATTTTCCTTATATGGTCTCACTTAAACTGACTCGATGGCCAGTACGACCATGTATCAGGGAAAAGCCTACTGCTATACCCAGATAAAAAGCCTCTTTCCGTCTCTTTTGACTATTCGATCAAATAGTGTTCACGGCCTTTGTGCAAGCTTTTGGTCAGCTTACGTTTAAGTTCTCGACGGTCGTCATCGTATTCTGAACCAGATGGAATCGAGTGACGCTTGTTCATGAGGTTTGTTGACGTGATGAAAATTCAGTTCCGTTGCAAGCGAACAGCTCCATCAGAACATACCTGTTCACAGCATGTTTTCATAGTTGCGGTGATCTGTTCCCAGTGTTCGTTAGGTTCTCTCATCTGACTCGCATTGGGCAACACCTCCTGGTAAGCGTTCTATACACTCTCCTTGCTCGAATGCCAGTTAATCCTCTTGCATTCACGAGCATACATCCTCCGGGTAAATGAAAAAACAAAACGGGCTCGCAAAACAGCATGGTTCGAGTCCAGGTGGTTGGTCCAAAATGCACGACAGCCCTTAACAGAGTAGCGCCACCTGTAACTGCTTGCTATATGATCCAACTCTGTCCATGGCTGAGAAGTACACGGAGGTCTCCAAGTAACACGGTGTTTCTGTCTGTGTTGGAATGCAGTGCTCGAAATATAGAGACCGTGGAAGCACACAGCTCTAGTCATCTTTCGCTTTTCTCAGTGCGTTGTGCGCGGACACCAAGCGTACCTCCTAATCACTTCTCCTCTGGAGGAAGACGACCAAACTGAGCATTCAAATCACCCGTTAGTGTGATGATGTCTGAATGTTCAATAGGTCAACGTTGGCGTCATCTTTGGTAGCATCCGAACAGCTGTCCGTCGGAGCGTACGCCGATATAATGAATACACAACGGTTTTCTGATTTGCGTCGACAGACTTTGGCCGCCGTATTGAGCCTGACAGCGCGCAAACGACTGTTTACTGGAATCTAATCGAGCAAACATTGTTCTACTCTGGAACTCAGTGAGATTCTCACTCCAGCTTGACCGCGAGTTTCAGCTTCGGCGTCACTAGAAGCCCTGAGACAGTTATCTAGAGGTAAACTCAAATGGATAACGGTGTTAGAATCGTAGACTCGCGTCTTCGAAACACAGCACACATCATGTTTTAGGCTTGAGAGAGTACTAGCCAGAGCTGCTTGCTGACCGACTTGTCGGAGAGTGCGGACATTAAAGGCGGCAATGTTTACCAGTTGTCTTGGCCTCAGAAAAACATTATCATCCGAAGTTAAATGGAAGTTAGAAGACATGGGGGTGAACCAGTAGGTGGAGGTCGTGCTGGATGAATAATGTCACTGTCGGGAGAACGATATTTTCTGTTACTTCTCGGTCGTTTATGCCGCGGGAGGGGGTTTACTTGAGGGACATCACCTCCAGTCTCTGACTTGAAATTCTGACCTGCGAGACAACAGGATACAGGGTTTTCTTGGGAGACCCTACCCGGAGTCAACAGTCTGACTCATTTGGCAGTGAGGGACTTGCCTAGCCCAAAGGCGCAGTGAATAAGGCAGCAATATCTGATTCAGGGCACTGTTGTGCGCAGTTAATGTACTTGAAGCTACGTCGGGCTTTTGGGTAATACCGGATGTTTTTTGAACATACTGGATAATATGCCGGCGCTCACAGTCAACTGTTGGGCGATCGGAGTGCTCTTTGTGTGAGGGTACCATTTCTAAACCTCTCCTTCCTGGTACGAAAGACAGCAGTGCCGCAAGGATAAAAATATTTCTGCTGTATGTCCACAGGATCGTGCCTCGCTACCTAAGCACTCCTATGCGGTCAGTAGTGTGATATGTAATCCTATGAGTCTAACTGCTTTACGTCCAACTGCTCCCATTTGGTCTGTCTGACAAGGCTTCAACTGGAAGGACCGGAGTCCTAGTCGGCATAGACCGCCAGATAAAAACAGCACACAAGCCCGACCACCTCGTCAAGATAGCAGTATAAGTCAAGATACCAGTCTTAACCAGCCTTTAACAGCTATTTATTAACCGATTATGCTGTAATGTGGGAAAACTGAGATTTTCGTGCACGTGAATGTGGCAAGTATCAAAGACAGCGGAAAACTATGTGCAGTCTTTTCTGTCAAATAAAAGAACCGGTTAATGTTTCAGCCTCTGGAATATTGCAGCATGTGTGGCTGCACTAAGTTGCGTGGGACATTGTTAACCGTGGTCCTGATTTTTGTTCACGGGAAACTCTAATAAAGCAGCTACTTACCTACACTGACATTTTTTGTAAATGGGCCTTAAGGAGCCTGTGAGGTACTCGGCAAAATGGCAGTCATCTGTTTTCTGGGCACTACCCAGGGTGATGGTTCGCCCAACAGCCTTAGACATTTGTAAAATGTTATCGAAAGTGTTTCAAGTGATATCATTTTTCATTTTCTCGTGCTTTCCGGTCGAACTTCAGGAGTAGCGTGAAATTGGCGCGGTGTCTGACGTTGTGTCCAACGGAAGTCGAACATAGCAACCAGCGATGTCAAACACTATGTGCTTCAGCTCTGAGCTGACAAAATTATTGCACATGGCTTGCGTTATTTTGGACTTGTGTTGTCATGTCTCCTGTCGACAATCGGATTGTACGATGATTTGGTCATGTTGCCGTTTGGATGGGCAGCAATCGTTCCAGTGTCCCCTTGCAACATTTTCGCATCTTATGGGCGTAGGAACAGGGGTATTTAATTGCTGAGTTGCTAATTACAGTATTTTGTAACCAGTATGGGTACAATCACTATGCGTTTAAATAACATCAAAAGGGTGTGCAGGCAAATTTGGAAGCAAATAGTGATCAAATGAGGCAAATGCTCCTAAGCAACAGTTCGGACAAAATACAGGGATGAAATCCGTAGGTGCGTTGATGTGGTGTTGAGCGATATCGTACATAGTGATCTAGGGGACCGAAGCACCGTAATCCACGGCGCAGACTATGCCTGTTCACCGGTGAGCGAGAGACCCAGGTAAGGTGTGTTCCCATGTTTGAACGGTATCGTGGTCTTGCCAGCCCGGTCGCAGATAATGTGTCGGATTCTGCGCCATGAGCTAAGGCCCGAGATGACATTGGAGGTGTGTGCGTGTGTGCATACTTGACAGTAACAGCAGTGGTGGTAGCAAACTGTGAGGGGATGTTTGAGGCCATTGCTGGTGCATGAATATCAGGACGACTCAGCAGTGGTTAAGGATGACGTTACAGGTAGTGTCATTCCTTGCAGTGTGTGCAAACTGTGCTATGCTTTGTGTGGCTGATGTGGCTACGGTCCTATAATTCTCGTTTGAACTAGTCGAAATAACCGCGCGTAGAGAACCGGGAACTTTGTTAGATGGTGCCCGTTCTTGTACGACTGTGTCATGCTTGAGACTGTGGCTAAGCTCCGGCGTTCTGTTTTATCCGTCCGAAAGGTCATTTTTGTGTTCTGCTCAATTCCACTCAGAATTCGTCTACGCACTGAGGTGACGGGGGTTCATTGGCATAGGTTAGGCATGTGAACTAAACATCGTTCACGTTGTTAGACTGTGAGGGTACGTAGTTCCAAACCACTATTCTGGCATGGGTTACAAAATCAGTGATATCATTTTTTACCGGTTTCATGCCTCGGTGCTGGACAATGAACAGTGCTTGCCAAAGGCGCAAATCAGGAGTTGCATATAGGAGGCGTGTATGAGCAACTAGGTGTTAACGATCGTGGGCCGCGGTAGCCGAAACACTGGTTCGATGGAACCGAACGACTTGACCAGGATTGCGCGTACACTCCCGTGCTAGCTAGTCTGACTGTGGTTACCTCATTCTGTTGAGGCCGTGTGCTCGCCGGACTCGGTTAGAAGATCTGTTTGTTGGTTTGGGCTCCGGATTTTGTATCCGGGTCGACATTTCGGCGACGACTGGTAATGTCCAGCCCATGTTCGGAACTGACTGATTTTGGTATGACTCAGGCATTCCAGTAGATGACTTTCCATTTTGACCTGGAAATTCTACTCAGTGGCATCAATAAAATGACTCAAGCATATGTTCGGCTGGTTTGCATGTCATGACTACAGCTTTTTATTATCTCTCATTTGGTAAAGAACTGTCGTGATGGGTTAATCCATTAGGAGTATGTCTTTGTTTAGCTTTGTCCATTTGTGTTCATAAACGCATGTTTGTTGAGGCTGTTCGCTGACTCAGCTCGGTGGGAACGCTTGTTTTTTGACAAACCCTTCGGTTTTGATTCAGGATTTTGCACCCTGCTTCGTACTTGTGATGACTGGCCAAAAACGATTTTTAATCCTGATAACATATTAGGCAGAGTTGCGAGTTACATTCTCCGCGTGTTTAGATTACTGATAGGTGATCAGGTACTGGGATACTTTCAAGGTGAACATCACTGAAAATTGTTTACATTTCTCTCATTCCCATAAACTTTCTAGTCAACCCTATCGGAAAAAATGTACATGACTTGAGTTTTCCTCTTGTTGGGGCGCGTCAATATTGCGTGTCTTTATCACGCCCGGGATTAGAACCCCAACCAAGCAATTGTGCTGACTACTGTGCCACTGACTTTACATTAGGTAAGATTGAATAATCATATCTGAACGCTAAACTGTTTTCTCCTGTGAATGATGAACAGGTTGCATCGATTGTTTTAAATTTGGACTTAGTAAGACAGAACTCTGGGTCCGAACTTTTAACAGGAACACCAATTGAAGGGTTCATCCAAACGGCATACTCAAAAATGGGCTTCTTAATCAAATGAGGCTGTCGAATGGCTCCAACATACTGTTGTAATCATTGGCAAATCAGCTAGCATGGAAGTTCACGCGCATTTCAGGTTGGATCGCTTGGCTATATCGTTCTAGACTTTTGGCGACCACAGCTCAGGATTGATAACACCTGGCCGTTGGGAAACTTCACAGCGTTTGCGAGGGATTTCAGATGAAAAATAGATAAGGGCAATTTGTTTCGTTTAAACTGGTTCAGGGCTGAAAGGAGAAAGGATAATACTTTTGTTCACAGCTCGTTGCACTTCTAAACGTGTGCTGGGTAAATATTCAATTACCAAACGTGGATGAAGCAAATTGTTGTCCTTGTTGCATACCTCTTGTTAGTGACTGATCAAGTGCTCTTTGCTGAACGCCCGTTATTCGTCCAATGATCACATCGTTCGGTCGTGCACAATTTCTTCTAACTTAGCATGCTGATCGTTATAGAGCACAATGCGACGATCGACTGGAGTGTGGTAGAGGGACCGATGAACGACACCCTCGTCATAGTAGGTAGTGGGTCGAGTGAGAGAAATTCAACCAAGACATAGGCCACGAGTTAGGTAACTGGAAGGGTGATCTATTTTTCCGGATGAAAAATTCGATAGTTTTGGTCTCAACCACTTGCTGCAACAACACTTCCCCTCATTTTAGTCTGGCGAAAGTGACAGGATACTACAAGACGACAATGCTGTGACCATTCTGTAAAGTCTTATAACGAAAACATCGCAAATTTGAAGACGAATTCGTGCAAACTTTTTTTATTGTGTTACTTTGTGCATTGGCCTGATTATGGTGGCCGTTCAGGCTGATCGGTGACCAATATGTCGGGTTTGTGTTAAACTAGGTGAGTCCAGTAGTGAATTTAATTCAACAAATATCATCTAGGGGGCAATAGCCAGAAGCAGGGGCGGGTAATTATAAGTTCACCGCATAGGAAACGAGGGCTGTCACATTTAGGCAGGCTAACCAATAATAGTTAAACAAAATGATCTGAGTTGACCGCTAGTGTATATATATATATATATATGCGTATGGGTACGTATGGTGCCGACAAAGTCAAAGACACATCTTGGGTATTCCGTGGTCCGATATAGTTCAAAACACTGAGGTACTTCGGCGAGCGGACATGAACGGGATGGAAACCATGTTGATATTCAATCAGCTTCGTTGGCTAGGTCACGGCAGACGAATGGGCTATGGCCGTTTGCCAAAACAGCTGCTGTACGGTAACTGAAATTCTAGTGGTCAAAAGTCGAGATATCAGGATGTTATTCAGGTAAGTTTTCTGCGTTGTAACATTGATTTCGGGTGTTGGGAAGACTTAGCGTTGGACTGGACGGCCTAGAAAAATATGATCCGGACGGGTGTCCACAAGTTCAATGAATAGTAATTGTGCGGCCGTGAACGGATGTTCGCGGTGCGTCAGGGAACCGTGGGTACCATAGTTCGTGGTGAAATGACAGCATGGCGTTTAGATTTGCGCGGCCGTTACCAACTTACTTATAGTACACCGTCGGTCAAGAGACAACTCGTACGCTAGGCTCGAGTTGGTTATATCCGTCCCTTCCATTTTACTTTTTCTTGTTCGCGTCGATCAACGACCATTGTCGCTTGGCAGCTCATTCGCTCTCCTTTTCAGACCTTCCACCTTTTCTTCTCCCTAACTTTGCTGGCGTATCGTGTGGTGATTGTTGTATCTGTTTTCTTCCAGTTCAACTTTGAATTTCGTTTGTACTCCTACCTTCTCTAGAGTACACTAGCCTGCAGTCCTATACTGAAAAACGTCTGTGTTTCAATTCTAGTATTTCCCCCATTGTAGACCTTATCATTGCAGTCTCCTTCCGTGTTTATTTTCCGAGAGACAGGAGTTTCAGTTTTGTGCTATCCTATCAACTGACTAACCAACATTGACCGGCTGGACACAAAGGCCATATTCGTACGTCTCCCGGTGTTATTACTTCGGGTTTACACTTGATACGTGTTGTGTCCATGGCGTCACAAGTGGTGCTGCGTAAGCAACTTGTGGTGATCGTTAAGAGCAAGCGTCTTT
>JTDE01001237.1:88441-104021 GCA_014338405.1 Paragonimus skrjabini miyazakii
TTGACTTCAGTCAATGTGACATACCAGTCCAAAACGGATGCATGCTACTAGAGCTCAGATTGTCCAAATTTCTGTCTGATAGTGTGTTCACAACTCGTAAATTACTTCTTAGAGTAGTGCATATGAAGATAATGGCCGCCCAATACTCTGAAATGGAAGCGTGGCCCGAGTTCTAGTCCCATCCTTGGCAAAAATATACACTACTGACGAGCTCTAATGAGAGTGAAGCTCGAGTCTAGTGCTGGTTTTCGAAAGGGGCCGACTGGAAAGTGTATGGGATTGTGACGGTTGCGATCAGTTGCTGGTGATTTTTAATTTGAAATAAGCCAAATCCCAACTACTAATCAGTAACTTGAAATCCGTAGGCAACGGTACTGTTGATGCTGCCCACACATAACCTCATGAATTGCTTAGAATGGCCATTAGCCATGAACAGTACCACAGTAAGTACACAGGTTGTTTTAAATAAATCGACGCGACATGTCAATGGTGTGTGGCACACAGTAAACGACACAAGAGTACACATTCCGCACACTATGTTGCCTGTGTATTGGACCATAATCCGATCTCTTTCTTACAGCCTAGATTTAAATTTGTTCAATGAACGACAGCAAACACGAGTTTGTAACTCGCATTGCTAAATGTTTGTTTGAGCATTTCAGTCTTTTGAGCTGAATATGAGCAGCTGATATTTCTATCATTCTATTACAGTTTCAAGACACAAACGTTTATGGTAATGTTTTCAGAAGTGAAATTTCGAAGTGAAATTCTGAGTTGATTTGCTTCCAGAGTTCCAGACTACAACATTGCAACGACGAAGAAAAGGATATACAAATGAACACAGGTTTCGGACACGGTATTTTCGGGAAAGCATAAGGATAGAGAAGAGCGGAATGATTTCGATAAGGACACCATTCTAGTCAAGCACGAAGAGGCTGCCATTGACTCGATTGGTCTTTTCATTTACGTTGGTCCATTGGGTGGACTGTGCTGAATGGATATCGGGCTTAAAGTGGATACAAAAACTGAACAAACCGTTATGGCCTGTTTAACACTGGATCAAGTAGTCCATACCCAATAGCTTTGGAAATGCAACTTTCCCACTTAGACTCTCTTCAGTGAGTTACCTGGTACACTGTGGAATGCTTGGAAGACAGGATCAATGTTGATAAATGTTCAGTGTCGGTTGGGTGAACGAAAATTGAGCCGTTTATCAACCATGTTTCAGGATGTTCCAGCCAACTATAGTGGTGTTCTGGGATTAGTTTTAAGCGTTACCGTGACTGTTGATCGAAATGACCTGTACCACGAGAACACAACAGATTATATACACGGAACTGAGATATGAACTGATAGTTTCTTTAAAATTGGCGAGCTTGAAATGTAGTGAAGTGAATATGAAATTCAACTGCCGTACCGCTTTGTCGATTGGTGATATCAGTCCATCGGTTAAGTGATCTACGGCGGCCGTCCCATTCAAAAAACAGTTTAAATGAACAATTGTTCTATCGTTACTTCTTGTAATTAGCATTTTCCTCAACGTTCTGATCACCGTTCTGGTGCAAAAGAGTCCTAAGAAACCATGTGTATAAAGAGCACTATTCACCTAAAAATCTGAGTGCGTCATCTAATACACTTTTTCAGTCAATTTTGCTCGGGCTTTTACTTGAACAGCATACTGTATATGTTTGTTTTCAAGATGTAAAAATGAATGCAAAGTACTAATTTGTCTGTGTACTGTTTAGACGAACACTACCTCAAATGGTGCTGTCTATTCGTCTATGTTAGTAACTATTTAAGAAGGTTATTCGGTTTTCGACCTCTTGTTCTAGTACAAAGTTGATAAACTGACGGGCATGACGGACTGTACTAAGTACAGTTCTTTATCGGGCTTGGTTACGATTAAAATGGCTTTCACATACAGACGGTACTCAATAATCTGTCTGATGGCAAATTGTGTTTTCAACAGTTCCTCTGAAAATACCGATCGATAGTGGTGCAACTGAGATCTCTTCTTCACTCGCTTAAGTTTTCGACACGGTAGCATGTGAATATTCACATCTCCAGTTAGATTGCACACACCATGCCTCGGGATATGATTCGAACAAACAACCCCTGTTTAGTGGGTTGAAGTTCCTATAGGTTTGGCCACTATGAATACTTTAAAGGAGTAACCGATGTATTTTTTTAAATCAATTAATGTACCGTCACCAGTGATATTAACGATTCTCATTTGTTTCATTCTTGTCCGATCCCCGTTAGTTAAAACTGTAATTGATTGAAATCCGTGCATTTATACGGCTCAGTTTATAGAACCCATAATCCTTCGCCTAGGTATACAGGTTTGCCCATTGTTCATCAACCCTACCGAGTCACTTATCAATCGTGTACATGTATGTATCATCTTTCCCACCTCGTATCATATATGACCATAATGTGTCCTTACTGCTTTACAGTTTTATTCTTAGCCAGATTTTTATCTATGAACTCACAACTATCGAACATCCTTGATTTGAAGTTAACGCAGTGAACCCGGATTACCGTAATAATACTAACACTACCAAATAGTGATCGGGGGATTCGTATCTTTTACAGATTGGCTATTCACTCACAATTGATTTTTTTCCTTTGTATTCAGGCAAGTGTTTTAACTAATTCCCCTAGAAAAGGGTTGGCAGGCTTAAAGTTTGTTCACTTTGATCAATTGTTGGGGATGTTCAACTTGGAATGATTTATCACAGATTTTCTCTTCTTTTTTTGCCATGTCGACTAAGTCCGTCTTATTTATTTTATTCGAAAAACGTGTACCGCATTGATCCATCACCCATGAGGAACTTGGTTGATTTGGAAGCTCGTATTCTGCAATTCGTGATGGTAAATGGTCCATTCCACCACCATCTAAATTCTCCTGCGCCCGGATCGGATGCTTCTGGTCGGCTGTAGTCTCTTACTTTCACCTGGCCTCCAATACTGAACGGGCGCCATTTATGTGTGTTGTGCCTCACGTCATATCTTTGCTTATTTCAGCGTTGACTTTCTGTTGTCCGTTCAAGAGCACGATGTTCCAGGTGTTGTCGTTCTTGCGGCAATAATTGCCCCTCTCCGTCTCTGGACACGCAGATATCCAAGAGAATCCTTGGCTCCCTCCCGTATGTCAGCTCAAATGGGGAACTCTCGGTTGTTGCATGCTTCGTCGTGCGATATCCAAACAAAACACTTATCCCTTTCTGTCTCTGGACACGCAGATATCCAAGAGAATCCTTGGCTCCCTCCCGTACGTCAGCTCAAACGGCGAACTCTCAGTTGTTGCGATATCCAAACAAAACATCCGGTAGTCCCTCTTCCCATTTATTGCCTCTACTATTCAACCATTCCTTCATTGTACGATTGAACAACTCTTTCAACCCATTCGTTTATGGATGGTACGGCGATGTTCTCAGTCGCTAGATTCCCCAATTCCTCAGCATCTCCTGAAATTGCCACCCCTCTGTTGTATCTTGAGTATACGACCTACGAGCGCGTAAACAGACAACAGAATAACGGTTAGTGAAATGGTAGATAATGGAACGACGTTCAACGGTTCTGAACGGCTGACTACGAAATATGCACGATTAATACGTATATTCCCGGTCAACCGAACCACTTGGGGCTAACGAACGAACACAGAGAAAAGACTGGCCTCCGGACAGAGCTACTTTATGTCACTCAATCCGAAGACGACATGGTCACAAACCCGTTCGTATTTATAGGGTTTGAGACTAGCAACAAGCAATGTCAAAGGGAATGGACCAGACAAAATTCTAAACAGTACAGTCTAGGTGTGTGATCGGGATGACAACAACAGTTGTCACGAGGGTGTACGTCGAGTGTGAAGACCGGAGCCGCGCACGACCATGGCAAAGGTAAAGGTCACTCACAAGTGAACTTTGTCATTTGTGGTCACACAATGTTTTCAGGGAACTTGCAACTTCCCTGACACTCTCAAAACACGGGCCCTTGTCCATGATAACTGTGCGGTACTCCAAAGCGAGCCAAGACGTTATTCATGAAGGCGTGTGTAAACGTTCGGCTCGTTTGATCTGTCGTTGGAATGGCTTCCACCCATCGTGTGAAATGGTCATTCATAACAACTATGTGGCGACTCCCATTTGAACTTGTTGGGAACGGACCAAAAATGTCTATACCCCAGGTGTGCGCGGACTCTTCTGTTAATCTCCTCCATCTGAGGCATCGGGAACGCATCTTCGATCGTCACTCGGTTCAGCTCTCTGAAGTCGACACAAAATCGGTAGGTTCCATCCGCCTTCCTAGTCAGCACGACCGGTGACGAAAATGGGCTGCTTGTCCTTTGAATGATCCCTTTCTCCAACATTTCCTTTAACTGCCTTTCCACCTCCTGAATCAACTTGAATGATACTCGCCGGTATACTGGTCAGCATTCCTGATCCGGCTGTAAGTCTATCGAGTGTTCCATCAATGCACAGAATCCGTACCGATCATCCACGTTAGTAAACAAGTCAGCAAACTCAGTAACACACTTATTGATGGCTAGGAACAGACACTGTGGCAGAGATAACATCGAAACTCTGCCCATTCGGCACTGATCCTTGGTCTTTTCACGATGCAACTTCATGACATCACCATCAACATGCAACTCGTTCCTCTCCAGGTCTACGCTCGCTTTCAATCGATGAAGAAGATCGGCGCCTATTATCATCCATTTTACATAGACATTCACTAACTTTGCGTGGCGTAACCTGACACCACCTATCTGGATCTGAACATTCTGAGTCTCCATCGCCTTTAACGTCGTCCCTCCGACCGTAACTACATATCAATTACCGGGCCTAACGTGCAATCCTGGTACTCTGCCTGTAATCGACGCACCCGCTCCTGTATCTAACATCGCACTCTTTTGTTCTCCCTCAATCAGAACTTTTACCCGTGGAACGCCCCCGTGATAACCCGTTATCACCGAAAAACAGGGATAAAGACGTCTGTTGGGGCACTGACGGGCAAACTGTTCCACCTCATGGCAAACAAAACAATGATTACAGTGAGGTTGCTCATGTGCTCGTCTAACTTGTCCTCCTCTTGGTTCCATATTCGTCTTCAAACCTTCCACTGCCTTCGTCAATTGGTCCACTTTCTGTTCGAGCTGCCTGACTTCCAGCCGTCAGTACGGGTTAGCGCTGTGCAATTCCGACAAGCCGTTCGATGTCTGTGATGCCACAAGACTCGCTCATCCGAACGCTCTTCTGCAACTCCGGCGGCAAACTCTGGATAACCCGCTCCCTCACCAATCTATCCCTCGTTTTCTCACCTGCCTCCGGTAAGCCCAACGTCAACTGTTGTACTGAGTGTTGATAGTGAACGGGGAGTCTTGAGTGTCCCAAAATCCTGCACCATAAATCCGATCCATTGACCGTTGTCGGTCTTGTTCTTTTGTATACTCATGAATCAGTGTGGTCTATGTTTCTTGATACGCTGTTGCGGCCTTTGTTTGCTTGCTCAAGGCATAGGTAGCTTTTGCCCGTTCGGTGAGCAGTGTTCCTAATGCCGTCAAACGTTGTGTTTCACTTTTTAATCCGTTGAATGTCACAATCGCCTCAAATTCCGACAGCCACTCTTCCAAGTCTCCATTCCCAAATTGGTTTGGCCATGGCAACTTCATTGCGTTGTGTACAGGGGCACGACACTAGTGTCGCGAAAAAGCGTCCAATAAATCACAATCTTCATTGTCGAACACGCTAGTTACTATGCTACATGCGCGCTCGCGTTTATGAGTCAGAATTCCAGTCCACTACACACACCCGGTTTCCGCTCACACGTCGCGTGCAGTTCTGTCCGGTTTGTGTGTGTGATCGATGCCTTCTATCGGAGGGTTTTCCGCCTGTCGTTCTTCGTCCGTTGAGCAATGGCTCGTCCGGCCGCTGGTGTTGTCCGCCATCTATTAACTGTGGGTTTTGACCGTATTCCACGACCATATCGAGATATTCATGCGAGTGTTGGAATGATCGCGCTTTCGATTTGGCTGTCCATCCCATTTTGCCTGTCATGTCTCGCCCGTTGTTCCGATCCAGTCGAGCGATGACTCATCCGGTCGCCCACATCATCCTCGACCAGCTCGCTGTGGGTTTTTGGACGTACTTCCCCCGCGCTGAGGTATTCCACCAAGTGCTGGAATACTCCACCTCCGGCCTGATAATCCACCACAATATATGGCCATGATATTTGATTCATTCGTCCAGTAGACATTTTGCCGCGTTCTTTTGTCTCTTTGGTTTTGGGTAAGACGACTGAGCTTTTACCAAGGCGACGATCCAGTAGTTTCCCAATATTGCCAAGCTGTACAATACACAAAAGATCATAACTAAATCGTAATTCTTCCAAACAATTGACAATGTGTCAAAATCGATAGTGCGGACTCGGCCAAGTAAGCAATGTAGCCAGTTTTCACAATAAATGGAATGGACAGAGCGATTCTGTCTACTCTGCATTCGAAACGATGACGCAAACGCTCGGATGTGATTTTTTTTTTCACGTCTGTTTTGGTGTTACTAGCGTTGTCAACACGCTAGTCTCACGAGCATAAGCACTGGAATACAAATCCGAGTCCGGACAGTGAGATGCTCTATTGGAGAACTTCAATAAGAGCGAAGCTCAAGTCTAGTGCTTCTTTTCGAAGTGAACCAGCCGAAAAGCTTATCTGAATGCGAAGGATGTGATCAAGTGTGGACGGTGTTCATTTTGAATGAGTAATCTAATTGATCTATTAACAGAATGCTGGGCAGTTAGTCCTTGAAAAATGAGAAACCATTCCCAGCATCAGCTGTGTTTTAGACTATTGGTCGCGGGTCAAATTGGAGAAATGTGCGGTAGAATTAAGATAATCACCCATGGAAGCTTACTATCTGTTAAACATCACATGATTCATTCGATCGAGAAGTAGCAATACGCTGCGTTCACTTTGATACCATTTTCTTTAAAGTCACTGGGTATCTGAACGTAACTCTCATCATTCAGTGTGCCTTCGATTGTGGAACATTTTGCAAACTGTTAACATTTTGTGGCGATCCACCATGTAACCTGTTGTGAACGAATGCTTCCACTTACAGTCACTTCGTCGCTACTGTCGAAAGAAGTGCTGAATATCACTTTGGACAACCCCTAGAAGCTATTCTCGAGGGATCGTTCTTTATTCAGAGTGAATCGTCGGTCAATGCTAATGAAGACGATCTCACATTCTTAAAGCTAACAAACTTAAGTGCTGGTAACTTTTATTTTATTCGCGCAATTCAGTGCATCAGTTCAAAAGATCCAATCATTTATAGCAGCTATATACCTTCGACAGCTAAACATTGTGATTTTAGTGTTATATCAACTTGCTTCAAAGGTCTAAGTATTCGGCCTTAATGCGGTCTACGTGGTGCAGTTTCGGAGCCTTTCAATAACACAAGAATGGTTTTGTACTGGCCACCACTTTCCCCAAATGGAGATAGCCAATATCGTTTTAATGTGTCGTCGTGCTACTCAATCATTCTGCGTCCTGTCGGCCTAGTAATAACGCAGTAGGGTGAAAATAAATAACAGTTTTGAACAGTCTTAAAGTTATGTGGTATTTAGGCAAGATATTGACAGAATTCGTTCAAATCAAGTACAGACTGAATACTTTCTAGTTTGTCTATAAAACTCATTGTTACATCACAAGAGAAACACTTCTATACATAAGCTTGAAAGACAAAACGGCACAAATCGTAAAAATTAAAAAACCTACTTTGATGTAACTGTATAACTTTTGCTTACATCGAACACCATCCAATGTTCATCACGGTTATCTGATTCAAACAGACTTCACAGCCAGATTCATTTAAAAGTAGCACTAAATTTGAAACTAGCGTGAAATTTGAATACTAGTTAATTGGAAGTTTTCTTACACTGAGGAATTCATGTATTACGAATTAACTGGATCACATTTGCTTACTCACTCCAGGCTTATACCTAAACTCTATGCGATCCATCATTCCAAATGTCACAGCTCTAGTAAGGTGTGTAAAATGTTGACAGAGACAGTGCTAAACCACGTCCACTTGGGACCGCTTGACAGGCTGCTAGTTCTGTGGCCAGCGCTTTACCTCTTGCAGTAGAGTTAAAATCCCTCGATTCATCATCCCTAATGCACGTGGAACTGATACGATAGGACATGCATCCGTTGGTTTCAGAGATGAGTCAAAAAGAGAATTATCACGGTTGCTCCTAAATTACTCAACCCCATCACTGCTAATAGCCTGTCCATTTCACACAGAAAGAAACGATATAACTTTAAGTTCCTTCGTTCGGTCCGTCCAAAGAAGCAAACTCCCACTCCGAAAGGAAGACGTAACATTAGCAAGATTCTCTGAGGGCATCAACACTACCGCTCTTAAAATGCTCAGTTACGCTACTTGGGAGGATTCAGCAGTTTTCCAGAATCCTCCGGAATGAAACGACAAGCGGCGAGACTTCTAGAGAAGCATTTGCGTCAAAATAAGTAATTAAATACACACCTCTAATTATACCACGCGACTTACCAGGAAACTGGATTCGGCACACACTGGTAGCCCTTGAATAGAGAAGGTCGTATTTTCAAAATCTCCTGCGACGGAACACATTCTTCCAGCGGCAAATAAATTGCCGGACGACTTTTGGGTTCGAGTATACCCTGGTATATCCTGCGATGACCGACTGAGACGCGAACCCGAAAGTACATACCCCGGGACCACTGATCGATCTCGAAATGTTATCATCAGGATTACCCCAGATTTTATCAACGAGGATCAGGTAAATGACAGGAACCAGTGAAGATTCATGTCTAGGTGCAAAACATTAATGACACTTTGCACCCCAAGCATGAGCTTGGCCAAACTCATCCGGTTCTCTTTATAATCACTGTCACCTCGTCAGCGATTACCTCCTATAAGGAAGTGGACCTTCATTTGAAGTCGCGTTAACTTTAGTGGACTCTTCATTCATACCGCGTACGTATTAATCGTTTTGTGGCGCCCATTGAGAGTATATCGACGTTGAAAGCCTAACACGACCGGCCTCTTTAGAGTCAGCAACAGCCCCATAGTTACTCTGTGAGGGAAGTACATCAAACGTAATCCTACAATAGCACTCATTCATTCATTGACTCTATTAAGTGCATGTACACAAGGCACACGGCTGCAATCTGACTGGCTCAGTGGACTAATACAGATCAATCCACCCGAAGCGGGACAGATCAACCGATATATCGTGATTTGTCTTGGCTGCCTGGTTCTAAAATGTGCCTCTTAAGAGTTATAACTACTTCAGGCTTTTCGCACATCTTCGTACTGAATGACTTCAACTTACTGGCAATCAGTTTCCTGGCATCCTCGTATGTAAGCCCGAAGAGTTCTATGCCTGCACCACTTTCCCGTATAATCGGAGAGTTGGGTTCTACGAAGTAAATCTTCGATTTCACTCGGTGACGCACTGGAAATAACTCACCACTACTGGACCACGTATTCAATGACGATGAGTTTTTGACTGACAACATACAAATCAACGTATCACTCGAACAAAGAGATCACATATGCGTTTTATTTGACTTCATTTACAGCACGAGTCATGTCCGCCTGAACTCTTTGGCTTGTTAAACCCTGCTAACTGTGATACCGCTGAGTTCTACAGCAGCATTCTTGCACAGTCACCTTCAGTTCCTCAGGTTTGTCCTTAAATTAAAAATGACGGCTCCAACACGGTGATGTCAGTCAACCACAGGTGTCTTCAGGACAGCTGTTCTGACTCCGACGCCATATATCCTAAGATCTTGCATGAAGCGACTGAACGGCATACTGAACAACTTAGCTCACTGGTTACGCAATCTGTCAGCCAGGGGTCAGCACTCGGCAGCTAGAAAGTCGCAAGCACAATACCCGTTTTCCAGAGCGGTAAGCGTAATCAATTCAATGAGTACCGACCAATCGTTTTGCTATGAAACATCTGAAAAAATTTAAGGTTGCCCTTATACGACTCATTATGCAGATACCCGACCCCTCGGGACTTCTTCCTAAATGTCCAGTACAGTTGTTCTTATACAACGAAGTTGATGATAGCAACTGATCACTAGACCAAAGCCAATGGTCTAGACAATGTTATTGATCGGGTATACCTAGACTTTGTCGAAGTACTTGGCAACGTGGACCACGGTGTTTTAGTCGCTAATCCCTTCCATTTTGGGACAGCAGACAACACCCTTCAATAGGTTAAGTCATATACGGCTGATCGTCTCTATAGGCAGCTTTAAAACGGTGTGCTCTCCACCTACAGGTCTAGTTCCATCGGGGCACCTCAAGGTTCACTTATTGACTCGCTTTTATTCTTGTTATTTATTAATGACCTTCTTCTTCTACCTATTTCCCTCCATTATCATTGTTAGTTGATGATGATGGAGTTCTTACAAGCCTGTGCTTTCTACTTCTCATATTGATAGCATTCGTTAAAGGTGGTCAGTAATATAAGGGTTAACGCTAATTCATGAAAGCCTGCTTGATTTTCTAAAGCAGTTTCCACACCTAAATGAATGATCAGTAAGCTGTAGGACTTGTAAACAGAACAACACTCATACTTGATCATTAGTTTCGTATACAGACCGATGATTCAACTGAGCAATTTCCGAAATAGGCACTAAGATTCAGTTCCGTTCACGTTTCAAGCCATCAGCAGTGAAAATGGATTTCATGTTTCAACCTCATGAGATGTTATACTCATGAGGGTATTGATTGAAATGAACAAAACAGTTAACATGCCTCATCCGGAAATGATCGGGCAATTTGGGTAGTAGCCACAATCTAATATGGTTGGGAGTTTGCGGAGGATAATCCAATCGAGTCCAATGTGTGATCAGCAGTGCAAGAGTTTGCACACTGGGTATGGCGGTGTAACTGACATGCAGACGAGAGGCAGAAATAAGATATTTGAAACAATGTTTGTCCGATATGAACTTGATGAAGGAATCCAAAAATTATGTTTTCGATGATAATTCGTTCCATCTTTACAGACGCATACTGTGGTTAACTGATTATATAGCGAAATCACACTATTCGCCAGTAATTTAATGAATAAAACCACACATTTAGAACATTGAAAACATACATTAGTTTGATTTGAATTTTCAATCACGGCGCGGACAAACTGGTAATCAATGCACGTTGCTTACAGAGGGTGAAGTGCATCTTTTTGATAAGAAGAGCTTCAGTTATGTAAAGCAGTGGGTTCTTACTAGTTTCGTAAACGATTAGAAATGCCTCTATCACGTTCACTCGGTGATGTGCATTCAGTTGTTAAACCATCGACGAGGCTGGTTGTTGATTGCATTGTTAGCGTGACACTTTGACCTATCATGTATTCAACCCACTTTGGAACATGCCTGGTCACACAATGACAATCCCCTCTTTGTTCTGCTGACGGAGGCGGCAGAAAACCAATGTCTGAATTGGTACATACAGTTTGCTTTAGCTTGGACTGACGAGACACCTTAACGAATGGGGGTGTCGGGATCGGGGTTGTGGTGTAGACGACGACGGATACTGCTGAGTAACGAGTGCATAAATTTTTGTGTAGTTAACATGTAAAAACCACAAGGAGTGGCAAACGTGCCACAAAATAGGTGCGTCGTAGTGCATAACTTAATCGTTTGATAGGCATGTTGTCCACGCCATCACTTTTGAAGGGCAGCTGAAGAAAAACCTTCGTTTTAAGCACACTGAACGGCACCTTACTTGTAACAAGAGGTTTCGATTACTTCTTAATAAGGATATCGGCTTAGCTGTTATCTCTTAAGTTGTTTAAATGCAATGTGCATTCTGACTATAGACTATCTGGAGTACATAGTTCAGTTGTTCTATGATATCGTTTTTTCTCATAACACACTACATCGAGCCGGAACAAAACCGTTGAAATATAGATATTAGCCGGTCCACGTGTTCTTGCGGTAAATTGATCTATGGAACTGATTCAGCGGAAAAGTATCAAATCGAGGAAAGTGATGCATTCATTTCGCTTGGGTCGAAAATTGAAACTATGTTCCAGTGAAGTCGTTTGAAATGTAACATGAACTGTTGATTGTCTTTCTCATTTTCTCTTATCACTAAGATTTCATCCAGGTACCGGTGATGAAGCGTCATACTTACAACCTGAGACTGTGACTGCTACGCCAGAACTACTGACAAACAGTTCGACTTCGCTTCAGTTTGCACTTGTAGAGATACAGTAAAATAGTACCGGATACATTGTGCAAACATCAGATATTGGTTGCTATCTTGCTGTCCCCATAAAGAATAAGAAGAACAAGGCAATCGATCAACCCACTCACGAAACCGACAACATAAACCTCAAGTTGGAACTAACAATCAAACATGTACATGGGAACTATTACTTGATCACGAAGTTAAGTTGCTTTCAGACATACTAAAGCTAATAGTGTGATGATAAGTTGGTTGACGGTGTATTCGTAATGTGTACCTACTTTCATGCTTTCTAGACCAGTAGTTTATTATATATGGGTTTAGAAAGATACCTTCTTTCAATCCGAACAGATTATCTCAAGTTACAGGTGATACATAAAGCGTCACGGACAGAATAAATCAGGGCACACACGCTTATTACAAAAGTGCTAAGTGCCATGTGAGATTTGCCCAATTGAAAACATATTCATGTAACTCCCTGCAGAAGCCGCTATAGATGCCACTGAGAATGGCCCCCTGTAATTCAGTAGTTACTTTGATTTAAGGCGGATGCAACTTCTTTTTGCAGTCGGACAGCGAAAGTCGAAGTGATATGATAGCAACCGATGTTTCTACATTCAGTCTAATTGAGTTGGGTATGGGTGACTTCATAAACAGTGAGCCTCCCGCAGAAGTATCGTTGATCCACGATCATTAGGCTTTACTTCTGGGTATAGACAGTTCGTGGATGCCTGCAATTAAAGAACTACGAGTGAGTTTAACTAATTGAGCTTCACATCACCCGTTGTTTCTCTTTATGCTAGAAGACATGTGGGTTGAGTACTGTCAAACTTCCAAACGGTGACGTGAGCGAGTGAGATAACCATATACGATTCACAGAAAAATGACGAACTAGAAAAAGCGGAGAACGCTTGCGTACATTAGAATTCACATTGGATGGTTTAGACGAGAAAATACATGTCGGAAGAGTGCTTCGGTTTCTGAGGCTCAATAACAGAAAGACTGCAGGGAATAATGAGCAGAATAGGAGCCCAACTACTTCCTACCAAACATGCAACAATAGCACTGTAATACAGCAGACAACAGTGAGAGGTCCAGAGTAACGTCAATTTGCTGATGATTCCCACGATCAAACTTCTTTAGTGCTCGGTTTGAGGTCTCAGATAGGCGCGTCAAGTCTACGTTTGGATACAACTACCGATGACCCAGTTACGACGAACTCTGGTTGATGGTGCCAGATTAGGGAAATCCGGAAGCCAAAAATGTCCTCTTAAACTCATGCGATGTATTTGTTTTTTTTGGGTTTGGCAAGTTACCCCTGAGGTATTTATTTTCGCTGGCCCCAAACAGTTTTATCAAGAGGTGTTGGAAACCATGGAGGATCGTATACAGTAAAACCAAGTCTCCTACATAACGGTAGACCATTGAAAACTGCCCCAGTTTGTAAAACCTATCTGAGTAGAATAGGAAACGTAGTGCCATAACCCGTTCTGTAGGTCTACGTTGTACTTTGGAAAAAAAGAGATCCTTCACGCAATAGGGATGACAAGCTTGGATATGTAGCGCAAGATGGAGGCTCACCATCGAATTGGACATAACAGCGAGATAACCTCAGTAAAACTGTCCAGTCTAGGGAGTAACCCAAGTATCACAGGGGCTTTCTTAGCCAATGAAGCACTGTTAAGGCCTACGTCACCTAAGACAGACGTGCACAAGTTCCGCTCCCGTATAGTGGTACCCACTTCTTCGTTTCCTAGAAAATGCTGTGCAACCTGGACGTCGGAGGTGCATCACTGTACATTTGACGGTGTTGAACAGGAGCCCGTTGTCTGTGGTTCAACGGCATGAGATGTTTAAATCAATCGATGGCTTCTTAATTTCAGTCGCACTGTCTGTCAACGATTTGCGTCATCAGCATATAAAAGCAACTGGAAATCGACAAGCCATGTGGTTTCAAGCACAAACAAGGAGCAGAGGTCCCAGTATGGAACCTTGTGACACACCACTCGTCGCACAATATCATTCGAATAAGCCGTGTTAACTGTAACATTAAGGAGGCGACTGTGAAGGTCATCTGTGAGACAAATAAGGCGAGAACTTCCTGTATCACACAGAGCGGTAAATATTCCACCCGGCCATAAGCCTTAGAGAAGTGCAAAAAACGAAACCAACTGGTTTGCCCTTATCAGCCGCTGTTGCTCAATATTCGCGAGTAACAAGCAAATTCACAATACATTTCAAATGATACATGATCGAAGTTGGTTTTGCAGTGAGGAACTGCTCATCGAGCTGTCCGGTCATCTCTCACTAAGAAGTCCCATAGAAAGGTGATTTTGTCAACGTCAACAGATGTCTAGCTGGGAAATGGATGAGTTCACGAGTGACTGGCTAGGACAGTCATCACTTTGGGTGAAGTTCTTCAGGAATGTTCAGTCCTTCTTTTCTGTTCAACGTTTTCATGGACGACATTATGCAGAGTGCGCTTGAAAAATTCAACCAGCCTAGATCGGAGTTTCTCCACTATAGTAAGCTGAATGACAGGGCCCATATATGATGGGCCTTTTAATTTCAAATTAGGGTGTTTTCACCCGAGCGCAGCCTACTGTAAGAAGTCCGCTCGAAAAGGTTGCCAGCATTTGATAAGATGTGAAAAACCCGACCACAGCCACATTAAACCCGAGATCGGCAGAAAAGCTGACAGAAAAAATTCACATGATTGTTAATCCAGAAGATCTATCAGGCAATTCTGGATCTAGCCTGAGCCATTACAATACACTATAGACCAGTCGGACATTCTAGCAGTGTGATGTCAACTTCCACAGCATCTATCCCAAATGCATCCACCATCCGAATGTGGAATTTACATAATTCGCAATTATATATAACGATACGAACGTTTCAGATGTAAAACACATATGTGTAGTCTACCATCATGTGTCCGTATCAAAATAATCCAGGAAGGGAACGTGCATTGACACATTAAAAAATAGCATAAGAACAGCACTACCGGCCTCTTTGAAAGGTGGAAGATTATAGCTTTTTCGTGATAATGTTTGTTCAAATCGTTTCAAATATGCTCATTACGATAATGAGAACAAAGACATATAGGCGAACATATGTTTTCGACAATTCATCTTCAGGCCGGTACAATTATATAAGGAGTTAATATCGTTAGATCGAGATATCGATCAGACTTATTACAGAGAAACTGGGTCACTGGTCAGTCAATTGGCGATGGCTTGATTGGTCGGTTACGTCACGCCTGTCCATTGGTTTGACCGCGCAGGTTGACCATCGATCCGGTGGATTTGTGGCCATGGTAGGTGCAG
>JTDE01001238.1:13596-51415 GCA_014338405.1 Paragonimus skrjabini miyazakii
ATCGATTAGTCGGATTAAGTTGGTTTAAACGTTGGTTGTATACGTGAAGTTGAGGAAAGTGAAAAGTGTGAATAACAATCAGAATTTTGAAATGGAAAATAGTGTGCAAAACGTTACACCCACATATCCATTGGATCGATGGCCAACCTGTGCGGTCAAACCAGTGGACAAGCGTGACGTATCCGACCAATTAAATCATCGCCAATTTGACTGACCAATTACCTAGTTTCTCTGTCATAAGTCTGATCGATATCTCGATCTAACTCTATTAATTCCTTACATAATTGTACCGGCCTGAAGATGAATTATCGGAAACCTATGTTCGCCTGTATGTCTTTATTTTCATTATCGTAATGGGTATATTTGAAACGATTGGCTTTAAACTCTTAGTCATCAATCTTGTTCACATCTGATGAGGTCTTGTCTCACTTGAGATAACTCTGCAAACCTACGCAGGGTACGATAAGAAGGTCGGTAGACTAACGATCCTCAATATTTCCGTAAATTAAATAGTAGTTCTCGGTACTGAATTCACTAGGCATCGATTCATAGATTTATAAAGTACAGAGTAAATATTTTGCCAGTGCGCCCGTGTACCTATACTGGTCAGAAGAAAAATGCACTGACCGGTTCATTAACGTGATGAGAAGTTGGACTGAAAAAGAATTTGAGACTATGTGAGGTAGCTCCTAGGCAGAATCGTACACCGGACCAGAATTACGGTAGATACAGAAGTTTGGTGACTGGTAGAAGGTATTAGAACTCTGTTCACGCGTTCATAAGGCAATCGTGTTGACCACTACACCACTGCTCTCACAATAGGCAGGACTGAAGTATCAAATACAAAATGCACGACTGCATTCTTTTGTGAGTGGTACTCATATTGTGCGATCATTCCGAGAGGAGACTTAACTTTTGGAGCTCTAACAAGTGTCAAACCTAAGTACAGTCTTTCTTTTATAAAGTGCCTGTCTGAAAGTCGGTTGGATTTCAACAGCTGCGACCAGCTGTGATTATTGTTTAAATTACAGAACTGAAAAGATGCGAATGCAAATCTGAAAGTTAACTGGACTTAACCACAAGATCCGCATGTTCCTACACGGCTTGTGCTCTACCAACTGAACAACAAGATCACACTGAGAGCTCAACAATTTCATAGTTGGACTAGGTCTTCCGTCCGACTCTGTCGCATCAAAAGACACAAATCCATCAGGCTATTCACTAGTAATGCCAACTGGTACTTCATCAGCAGCTTTTCCAGGTTCCAATGTTAACTACTCGAGTTACATCTACTTGGTCAAATGACATCTGAGTTGTTGACTACCGGAGCAATTTGAGACTGGAAGCAGCTATCCAACAAGTCTTACTCACTTTTTCAGGCCGACTTTTGCTTTTCGCCATTTCCTCAGCGGTTTTTTGTCTTTCCAAAAACGCCTTCTTTGCTTCCGTTGCAAAGCGACATTCAACTTCCACACCTTCTGCAGTCTGTCCATCTACCACGGAAACAGGCTGAAAAGAGAAAGCGCACACAGTTTAATTTTACGGATAGTCATGACAAGTGTGTGCCACGGGATTTCGGTTATTGAATATGGCATTTTTTTCCTATTGTTATGCTCACCGAATTCATGCCGGGTAATTTTTTTTAGAAGGTAGTGAATTGAAAACATAGAAGTCCCTCAAACGTTTAGTTATTTAAAAGTGTACTAATCGATGGTCTAGTCAAAATAGTATTTCACCAATTAATGTCTATGCTATGAGTAGTCTATTTACTGGATTAGACCGAGTGACGCATAATCGACTGTGCATTTATGATTAACAGAGGACAAATAACAGAGTTACAAGGGTTGACTCAGACAGCATTCCAAAGGCTGCCAATTCTTCAGATAGTTGAGTAACCTTCAGAGATAGTGTTCAGGTTTGGGCAGAGTTATTTTATAAACCTGTAAGGAAAGGCTGTTGTTGTTAGTACGTTTATGCTGGTTGCACAGTCAAACCTTAATGGTAAACCAGTCTTCGGTCTCGGCCCTATTGGGATTAGTGATCCTGTTGGAAGGATAACCTGTTAGAAAGTCACGCAAAATGGATATTCCAGACTGTAAACTTTAATTGCACCAATGAAACAAATTGCTTCACACACTGTAAAATAGATACGCAGGTCGTATATTCATCTGAACATTACATGCCTTGATATATTGTATGTAAAACACAAAAATGTACAGTATTGTATTATCTTTGTTAGTGCGACTATGTTCTTAAACTCTGCACTGCAACAGTTCAGCTTTCTACCATATTTAAAACACTACAGTCACTCAAATAATGTCTTGTAGTCTCTTACTCGCTATTCTGCAATGTTTTTGTAATATTGGACGTCAGACAACAATATGCGCGAGTCCACCACTGTCAAACGACACTATCAATAATACAGTTTACGGTAACTCTGTGCGTTCATCTTCGATTAGTAATAACGTTTCTTCTTTAGCTGTCGAGATCTATTTTCTTTCTATTGTGAATCATATTGTGAACGTGCCTTCAAATATCCAAGTTGATAACAGTTTACTCCATTATTTATGCATTTGAGCAACACCACTTCAACAGGACATGTCAATTTCGTACACTTCTTGAGAACTGGTATATCAAAAGCGAATAAAATGACCACTCTTAATCCACCGAGTTATTTGCCATTTGAGTCGATTTGTTGGTTTCCACACCTCCATTCATGAACACGGCAATAATTGGCCAATTACCCGTTTGAAAATGACATGACAACTCGCAAGACTAATGTTAAACCAGAAGAGAAGTGAATGGTTATTTATTATGCAGCCACTGACTGCCAAAAATCAACAGTTGTTGACGAGCAATTTGAAACAACCCGTTTTAATTGTTTTGTTCAAAAACTCTACCAAATTATTCTGGTTGGTAGGATATTGTGTGCGTGTTTTACTGACTGATGTACCACCAAAGTCCGCATTATGGCAACACTGTTAGTGACTGACGTAGTAGTTTCAAATGGACACTGAGTCGATCAGTCAAAAGCAGCGTTGACGACCAGAAAGGCATCATTACACAGTAATTGTGTCACTGAAGCTTAACGACTGTGATGATGATGATTATGAAAACCTAAGCAGGACAAACAGAAAATTGACTGCTCCCACCACGGATGCTCCAAAATGACTGAATTATAACTGAAGAAACATCACAATTTTATAAATACTAGACGGTGCCTCTCAGGGTCCGGACAAACCTCGGTCGGACAAACCCTTAAATGAAAACCCCCCAAACGGGTAAAACCCAATCCTACCCAAGACGAATCAAACAGGTACATTGCAGGTAAGCTGTACTGCCATTATTTAGACTTGCAATGATTCTGTCTACCACATTGATGCAACATCTACTTGCTTGTAGAGAATACAGCAGTTTGGTAACGATCCCTTCAATTACCTTAGTTTGTGTCCTTCTTTAGTTTACTCGACTGAAAATAATTTCCTTACCCCTCACACAATGGCCATCATATTACGCATTTTCACGCCGGAACCTGATAAACGATTGCAAGTGTATTGAGTCTAGATCGAAGGCTATGTACCTTTTCATGTCTGACCTGAGTCGATTGAGTAATGCTGCATGCCACTGCTAAATTATTTTACCTCTTTGCTATTGGCCTCATCCTGTGAACTGTGAAGACCAGCACTAAGGGAGGTTCAATTGAGTTCCGAGAGTACTGATGACTAGCTGAAGGACCGGTATCCATTGCAATTCACATTAGTAATGATTAACGAGAGGGCAATAGCAACAACACATTTTTCCTGTCTTCACTGTGAACGAATGGATACTCCCGTAGGCATAAGAGTAGCCAGTCTGAGTGGGACAATATACATGTCTAATCGGCACAGAATGAAAATGGGTTTTGGCTGTGGGGTTATTGTCAGCTGGTGGTTTTCTCAGTGAGGTTGTTGTATATTGGGTTTCGTCTTACGTTCACACTACTGAGAATCCCGTACAGTGTGACACAACACAAATTGGTCATAAAGTTTAAGTATGTCATTTTTTGACGTAACCTAGAACATTTCCTTCAGTTTGCTAAGAATCGGACCACTAGGCTCCACAATCTACTGTTTACTCAAAAGCTTGTTCCGATACTGCTGTTACCCAGCACTCATCCAGGTCGAAGATTTCGACCTGTCTCGGAAGTCCTAGTCGTGGGGTTATCAGTTGGAGTTAACAGAGTGTAACTGTCGTGCCTAGTGTGAGTTCAATGTGGTAGTGGTCAACACGTTTGCCTCATAAGAGCGTGGTCGGAGTTCTAGTCCCGGATTTGGCAAGGATATGCGTCACTGACGGGCCCTAATAGGAGCAAAATTAGAGTCTCGTGCTTCTTTATGAAACAGGTTGGCTAGAAAGTCTATCTGAATGCGAAAACTGCGATGACATGTGGGTGATGTCCAACTTGAAATTAACCTAATCTCTTACTACTCATCAGTAGTCTAAAACCAGGATTGTGAGTACAACTATGTGCGTGTGGTGAATTTGCTGCGATTCACAAAATCTTTGTCAGAATCGCAATTGTTCCCTTTTGTAACCTCTGGCTGCGTAAAATTAGTCATTCCTTCAGAAGGCCGTTTCCATGAGTTTTGTTCATTTTCGATACACTCGATACTTTCCAGCGGTGCTCAACAGCGAAAATAATTATTTTCTTGTTAAGTCTTTCACTTGATGTACGTTAATCTTATCTAACAATGGTTTCATGTCACATTTAGTAAGAAGAGGCTACAAACCTGTGTCCTTGGAACTCTTTCATGAGCTTTAGTAGCTTCTTGAATGAACCGATTCTTCGCTTCGGATGCCCATTTGACCGATGTGGGCGGATAGTCATCTGTTTGTTCGTCATCGTAACGGATCACATCATCCCTTCGGGCTGGTTCGTTTTCGTACACTCCACTCTCCGCTGCGTTAATGTCAAGGATCTGAAGCAAATCGAAAAATGGTTTGAGGTTTAATTATTGAGTAAATCCTTGGTTAAACCACAACGAGTTAAAACCAAAGGAGTTATCGGTTTCGCAACGTTTCGACCCTCGCGAAGAGCCTTTATCAAACTACTTAAATCAGAATATCCCCATTTTACAAGCTACAAATGAGGTAGTCATCAACTAGCACGTGTTTAGGGCTTACACATTATTAAACATGGATCACTGTTAACAAGTTCAGAGACAATTAAACACCATATCGAAACATCTATACCGCCGTGTAACATGGATGACTGCAACTGTGACAGACGGGCCATTGATTTCGCGTGCTTAATTCAACAGGACATATAAGAATGATTAAAGTTCACAGGGTTATTGATGGATATTCCGGCGACCTTGTCATACGCCTGACCACATACTACTAGGTAAGCGGTGGACACTATCAGCTACGAGTAGTGCTCAGAGTTTCCTGATACCTCTTGAAGTGAAACCTCACCTGCTACGTGGCCCGCATTTTTCAGACAAGTTGAGGTAAGTGATCTCATTTTTCCGACCACATGTTCTGACTGTGAAATAAAGTTGGAAATTGTAAGTAGGTCATGTACGGTTTTGCCTGGTTAAAGAGCTCACAACAGCACACAACACAACTCTATTATATCCTTTTGAAGCAAACTGACTAAGCTATTTATCCAATTGTGCTACCCATACCCAGCTGATACTGTCATTCCAATTGACAACATCAGGTCCGTACACTGATTGCTACTGATCGTTTACAATGAATTCTGATCCTGTCATCCTGTCTCGTTGGTAGTCAGTTAGATTTTTGAGATGAACAAAATAGCGAATAAGAGTTGTTTTCTGTGTTCAATGAACAGGTTACTTTCAACATAACAAATTTGAAAACGGCAACCATATCGTGAAGTCATATCACAACTCAAAGATAATTTACTATGCCCTACAACCATCTGTTGTGTGCACTCATTTGTTTGCCCTTGTTGTGCATCATACACTGGTCACGCTAAAAGGCGATTGTCTGATGGAGTGCATAAACTTCTTGCTGCATGGTTGAACAAGAGTGTGACGGAAACGGTTCCAAATACTGACTGTATTTATCTTGTCAGTAATGAAGACGTCTTTCAGACTGTCTATGAGGTGCCGAGAAGTCGATCAAAAATGGTGAGTTCCCGATTGCTGACCACTGAAGAGACTATTAATATCTGACTGCCCAACCCTAACCTCTGCGATCACAAGACGTTCTTGCAGATGCAAACTCACCTGACCCACGACTAATCATAATATTCTTACTCACTCTGGTTATCGATTTTATGCTTATTTTGTTGTAATTAACCTAATACCCAGACAGGGAAGAAGTCCTTTTCATCAGTTTGCCGATCTCATGACTTTAATGAGTATTTTTTAATGAGCTCAGTTTATGTCCTCTTCTCTCTTGCGACGGTGTGAATCCGCTGGGTAATTCGAATTGATATTTTGGTAGTACAGTAATCCCGAGGAGAAAACGCTTCAATAAGAAGTAGTTCTGCCTAAAAAATGCACTTTTGCAAGGTAAGAAGGTGTTTCTATTGAAAAAACAAAACTGCCTTAATTTTTAATGGAACGCCTTTTCGAACTTCGGGTGAACAAATATCCTCCAGAGAACAAGCAATAGAGTCATATGGTCTTACTCAACACGGTTTGTTTACGAATTGACCTTGGGGGTAGATCTCTAAAGTATGCAGGACCGCTTGTGAACATTGTTCAGTTGTTTTCTGCAATTTAAGATTCGATTTACACCGAGAGCAGAAAGTTAATCTTATACTGTTTCAGCTGACGCTGATACGTCATCCTAGGCCACTGTGGAATGGTCAATCAATAGCCACAGTAATCTAGAGTTACCCGAGAGTTCACATCTTTGTAACAGCTCCATGGTAAGCTACTATACTGTTGGCAGTCTTGATGTGAACCCAGTAGTAAGCAAGTATGTACATCTTTTATGTCGACTCTTACTGGGAGAAAGTGTCATTACTCAATCTGCGCTCTACCATCGACTGAGCTCCATGACTTTTAAATTCCATCCTTCCCAAACAGAATTACCTCTGCCAAAGAAAGGCTTTTATCCTCTCCGCAAATGCATTTACTGGAGTGGGTTACTTTAGTGGTAAAGCGGTAAACGTGGTGAAGGATGTAGCATTCGGTAATCTTGTGTTACTTAAATTACATCAGTAGTTAAGTGTTTAAGACAAAAATAATGTTACCGCATTTGTTTTCAAACGCTTGAGGCCGAAATGAACGAATAGGTTTATGTGGAGGCTCTGTCAGCAAGTCCTTCGGCTATCTAATTTAAATTATATGGACTGAAGCAATTTTTTTTCGTGAGGTTTGGGAATTATTTTTTCACTTTTGAAGGCTCAGAAACTAAAGGAAAGTTCTTTAATGTAACAAAATTGAGCACAGGATTCTTGTTGACTTACTTTCGTGGGTTCCTTTTTCATCAATGCTGCCTCTTGTGCCTTACGCAAGAATTCTTCTCGCCGTTCCCGAGCGCTGATGCCAGCTGGAAGATCTTTATCAGTTAACCCGCCTCGCGTAATATTCTCCAGTTTTTCTGGTTCATTCTCAAAAACTCCGCCGTAGCCCTGGAAACAAAATTCGGATCGTTTTTGATAATGCTGTGAACATTTATGCATACAACCCTCACCAGAAACTTTTCATCTGATTTCGGACTAGTTAAGTGAATAGAATGAAGATCGATCGGTGAATTGGGACCATCCACTCTACTTCAATGTCTTTTCCGTTTAAATATACCTCATAATGTATCCGTGGTATTCGCCTCATGCTCAGCGGTAGTGTTGATAGACTTCTGAGTTGACTGTCTAACAGACTTCTACGACAGCGTTTCACCACGTGGATTATTTGGCGGATTCAAAAGGACATACAGATCAATAAATGATTATGTTCATATGTGGGAATTTTAGAATTGTACCATAGTTACGTAAATTAACTGACAAAGTATAAGTAATCTAAAAACGTGTCGTTAGTAGATCATTCGAACTCGACAAAAGCTCATATGTACTACCAGTTTATCGATTCTAACCTAAAAGACCTGTCATACTACACATCAGCAATACTGCAAGAAGGTGAACGCCAGTTAGGAATTCCCCGGGTTACAAAACCTATTGTGAACATATCTGAAACGATTCATTTTTATCGTTCAAAGTATGTGACAAAAGAAAACATTACTTTTCTGTTGTCCCAATAAGGGGAAGCAAAATGGTGTGTGATTTTGAGAATTTTTTTTCGCATAGCTCAATCTCGTCACTTCGTTATAAGCATATTCAACACAAAATTGCAGTTGTTAGCGGCATGTTGTGCTCAAAAAATGGAGATAAGCAAATTTGTGGTATTCACGACTCTTCTGGTAATTTTTATTATATCACCATTCTTTGTAAACCGTTTTGGTTTAGTTGACACAGAAATTTGTTAGCAGAAGAAAGTGCTCAACAAATGAAGGTCTTTACTAGGGGGCTCAAAGTCATGAAAGGAACAGTTGATGGGATTCATGGATGGAGAGTATCATCGTGTGAGAGACCGACCGGTCAGATTGTATCTTAGATGATTAGTTGAGTACAATCAACTGCACTGTTCTTAGCGTAACATCTAATCATATCCGACGTTCCCCTTGAAAGGTTAGCTGAATTAAATTCCCAGTCTTAATTAAGCACTCTATCTGTGGTCGAATTACTTGTGAGTACGAGGTATTGCATATCATTTTATCCCTTATTCAAAATGGACGAAATGAAAGCTGAAAGGTTATGAGAGTTTTACGACAAGTTCTTTCTTTGATAACATTTCAGTTGATCAACAGTGAGCTTTCACTTGGCTTCAGAACATGCCACACACGCGAAGAAAACGGAAAGCAGTTTGAAGTAGCTAGATGCGTAGATGAACTGCATTTTAAGTGCGTGATTGTAGGAAATGTCATAATCTCCTTCTGTCAGAACTTTACATTATTTCGTTCCCCTGAAGGACTGATTCTGCGATGATCGTCGATCGCGTAATCTCTCCCGGGATACAGATCGTGCGCATGTCCTTCCATCTGCCTATTCTGTATGCATGTTTCTGTAAACTTCTGCTACAAATGGATCACGTAAAAATCGGTACCACTTTCCTAAGGCTCGCAGCCCGATACTATTAACAGAAATTCCCTCCTTTTAAAAAAAACAGTTAGCTTCCTATTTTAGTTTTCAAAGTCATAATGTTTTCACCAGTCTCAGTGGATAATGTTGTTCCCAGTGCAACTGAATACACGTTAGCTCTCAGTGTGCCTCCCGTTTTGTCTAGCTGTCAACTATGTTGATCAATGGCTAAGGCAAAACCAGATAAATGTATCCAAACTTTACGTGAAATATATGGCCTTCTTCTGAAATTCTGTCTTAATTGTTTGATTCAACGTCCATACGGAACACGGTACCACTATACTACACAAAAGCATTTAACCAAAGTTGGTAAACGTCAAACACATACATGTTTGTCCAATTGTTTATTAAAAAGCATGACAAAATTAGCCAAGTCCTTTGTTTACTTTGTAATTTCTAGCCTGTGTCAAGTCGAATGAATCGATTTCTGATATAAGGCAACAAACTACGGTAGTTCTGATGCACTGGATCACAGATGAGCATAGTTGATCAGCCTGTTTCAATGCAAGCTGCTTCACATAGATGGTTTAATTTGTAGACCAGGTAAAGTTTCTGCTGCATGTGGACAACTGAGAATATGGTATCTTTATGGTTACTGACTGACCCAAACCGTTCTACTCACAACTCCAAGTAGTGTTCAAAAGGTAGTTCAGCCACACATTGTTAAATACTTACCTCAGCTAGTACATTGATTTTCGGACGTTCACCAGGTTCTGCCGGCTCTGCTTTCCCGCTTTCAATATCTTTCCAGCGAGCCCGAGCAGTTCTGGTTGCCTCAGGTCCAACAGATTTGAACTCATCGATCAGCGGATTGGCCTTGGGTTTATCGTCTTCATCAGCCTACAATGAAAGTAAGTGACAAACAGATTGAAAGGCCGTGGGGATAAAGAATCAACAATTAGTAATGTTATAGTATTTGTTGGTTCAGGTTTACAGGCGTATCTCACTGTGGCCGGATAGCTGAAGACTCTCATTCGGATACATTAACCAGTCACTTTGGTAACTTTTGCTGAGGTGAGCTAGATACGAGAAAACTGAAAACAACGATACTGACTTTGAACACATTCACGATAAGCAACATTTTGTCTATAAATTTCTTCTTTAACATGTAACACCACTGAAAGCCTATTATTCGGATGACGCGTAATTTACGGGTTATTCACTCCGAGTTACTGTTACGTTTTCGCATGTTTTGGTATCTGGAGACATTTTTGGCTGCTAGTAATTGTACGACATTCAAGATCCAGCAGTATTTTTGTTCTGGTTGTATCAAGACTTCGTCATCCAAATCCATGTGCTCAGAAGGACTTAGCTTAAACTTGATGTGGCGTCACTGTTTTTGATTTGATAGCAAATAGTATAGTAAGGTTAATTTTCGTTTCGTAATTTCTGCTTTCTCATTATACGAATAAATCTTATTAGTTGCTCTTTTCTAACCTAGTTAAGATAATTTTCGAGTATTTGCTAATACTTACAAATGGAATCCACCAAAAATACACGTAAGCTGACTCCATTAACTCAAAAGACAACCCCTACTACATCATGTACCTTCTCGAATGGTAATACGGGTTCGTCCTCAAAACTCATAATTCAAGCCAATCGCTTTTGTCTTTCGGATTGACCATGCTTGATAGAAGATAGAGCTGGATTGTCGAGCTACAAACCGACGCGGGTGACAATTCGAGCAAGCATACTTTGTGAACAAACAGTTGAGGAACTGGTTGGTTACGTGCACAGGTTGTCTTAGACAAATTATTTCGAAATTAAATGACAATTAACGGTGTTTGAAAAGTGAGTTTGTATTGGAATACAGATGATATACGTAGTCGTTAGGCCGACGGTATCTAGTTAACCTCTGCCGACAAAAGTTTGACGTATACTTATCGTTTCAGCAAGTACAAATACATTTGAACGGATCACTCTTTGGGAGGTTTAATATATCATCAACTACATCTCATTTAGGTCAGCCAATATTTTAATTTCACTTCAATTATGAAATTTTTAGTCTTCACAATGTTCCTTTCCAAGCACTCACTTCATGCTCAGCTTTTGTTCCTGTCTGAACATGGTAAGCAAAACCAGTCAACTCGTGATCTTGATCAACAACCTCACTTCTGGCAGCTGAAAGATGAGACAGTATTTGAGGTCCAAGATCCGCAGTGGAGCTGGATATCATTTACTTTTGTGTTATTCATAATCCGATTTGGATCACTCAAACACGCTACCTACTTTTCAATATTTGTGTTTCAAAAATGACCATCGATCGTGATTTACTTGAATCAATTTTGACAAACTTTTGGAATGCATGAATAGGGATACTCTAAAAAACGAATTTCAAATGTTTCTAAGGCAGTGTAACAGAGAATTTATCAACGCAAATCAAATAGGTTTTTCATGCTCAGAGGTTAAGTACGACCTTACAACCAAACATTTGAAAAAATGGTCAGCAAAGAGCGTTAATCATTTTTTGGGTTAGAAAAAGCTGTTTAAATTGTTCAAAGCGTAAATTAACAATTCTCCCTTCTGTAACCAGTGTGTATCCCATGTCGAAAACACGCTAAAAACCTTTGGGTACATCTGTATAGGAAAGTATGTTTGCACACCTGACCTCTTCAAACGCCTTTCTTGATGAAGGAACCATTTTTGTAGACGGATTAGTTGTTACAGTACCAACGCCGTCTAATAGAACTATGTTCTGTAATCAAGATTCCCATAATCTTTCTCATATGCTTGTTGAGGGTGTTGCAACATGAAAATTTCGGTCCGTCGTCTGAACAGTGCTTTGGTCATTTGTCCCAAGCACAGCCTGGGCTATTTCTCTCTCTCAAGCAAATGTTGCATGAATCTATTGTATGGTCATTGGCTACAGCTACCAAGGTATGAAACTCTTTAAGCTAGCCAAATACTTTAGTGGTTCAAAAAATACTTTCCACAGCTTGAACAATTTGGAAACTTTATGCTCACAGGACACAGTGACCGACTGTTCATTTTTTCTATCAGCTGCTTCTTAAAACGGTCATTTTTATGAGGCCTGATAATGTGCGTGTACAAAGAGCACTCTGTTTAGTCCGGCGTTTTGCTGTTATGTGAGAAAATCGCTTTGAGCTTATAAATGTTCAGTTTAGCTAAGTGGACTGAGTGTTTACTTCATTTTCACCGATTCCTAAAATATCTGTCCTTACAAACATTTTGTACCCCGAAAGTTCAAGTTCCATCGATCTTACTTGTCCCCCTGTCTCTTCCAGATGTTTGAATTTGGCTCGTAAATTCTTTGTCGTCTCCCCAATGACAGTCAAGTCTATGGGATCCAATGTATCATCTGCTGTGACCACATCCGGGGCCCGTGGCTGAGGTTTACTTTCCAAAACACCAACTGCTGTTCCTTCAGGAGGTGGAGTGAATTCCTTCGGACCTCGTGGACCATTGGCTGTACCATTGCTGGCTTTGGTGGCTGTTTCGATAAATTTGTTTTTAACTGATTCTGCTCCAGCATATTTGATTTTAGGAGCTGTTTTCTTTTTCTTTTTCTTCTCACCAACATCCCCTTTTTCGAACTTCTCACGCAAATTGCCCATTCGTTGTACACCCACTGTAGAAGTACGACGTTCTGGGGTGGAATCGCCTTGTTTTTCAGATGCAGACTTAGCATCTACAGAGAAAATAACCAGAGTTGAGTGACAGTTTACACTGTGACTAAACAACATTCAAGTCCATAATAGTTTATTGAATACTGATGCCAATGTCTTAGCTCTTAGTGCACCTTCGACAAACTCCTGGTGAAGTCGACTATAGATTACCAGATGCTCATCCAATTAACTCGGTCCAACTTGATTACAATCTACTGCCTATTGCTTAAAGATTATGATCATTTGAGAGCATCATTTTTTGAAATAGACTTTTCGCTCAAAATTGTTATCAAACTTAAACAGAAACACTCCAATTTGAAACATGAACTTACACGGTACGTAAATGACAAATTTGGTCTCACATGTGCAATAACTTGCAGAAATCCGTAGAAACACGAACTATAAGTCTACACAAGTGTTTTTAGTACGTCCGCATCGAATTGTCAACAACAATGAGAAGCTGTGAAAATGGTTCTTAAAGATTTGTTGTCACTGGGGTTCACATTATGGGGTGTAACATTGCAACCATGTTACTCTAGCTCATTCAATTCAATGAGTACTATTCATTCAGGGGTTTAAGCTGTATATGCTTATTCGACAGTGAATTGGCTAAATTGTTGGCTGAAATCTTACGCGTTACATTGGATGCAGTTCTCAGGTTAACGGATGAAAATGCTGGCACAATTGAAGCAGAGTGATCGGAACAGAAGTTGTCAGGTCGCTGAACGCATTCTTGAAACAGCTTACTCTACAATGTGTAGCAAGGCGATGTGGAAGATGAATGCCACTGTCGAAGCGAGATGAAGACTGATTTAACCGATCTGCTTCAAACCCAGTCTTGCACTTCTAAGGTCATGAATATACGCGAGTTAGTGTTGGTGACTATTCCTGATAAAACGTTGTAATTTTGAATAAAACTTCCAAACACAGAACGTCCACTGGTATTTGTTAGAGACAACTGTAATCAGTTTACTGAGTAAACGGGGTAAGATTTGTTGTGAGGAGTAAATTAGCAGCATTTGTTCACCAGTCCTTGAAATGAAACGAAACAGATGTGAATGTTGTTGTCACAGAACTCCCGTTGATAAGAAACGCTTTCATGAGAGGACGGAAATGTTTATCCATCTCACTCTGTAGAATCTAATCTATAGCATTAGGGTATAAGATAATGTTACCTCATCCAGCCTGTCAGGATAGCCACGCTGTGGTCACATCAAAGCTGTTTTCAATAAAGTCTTTTAAAAAGAAGCGAACTTTCGAGTGGCTCTAACTGGCAGCTGTTTGTCACCATTACACAATCCCTATACAACAATAAACTATCATAAGTTGGGACAAACAATAATGTTATACGGCTGTCGTTGAGGCTCTGTAGTTTCTGCAGGCAGCAATATGAATAAAAATGGACAGGAGTAATATCAAGTAACTCAAGTTCAGTCGTATCCCAAGTTCCAACTCAGGAACTCTTGGTTGACAGATGGCCACTAGAACTGATGCTTAATCTGGGCTCTGAACGAAATTAGGGATTTCACTATGTGGAAGAACACATTTTAATGAATGATATGCAGTTATTCAGTGTTTCAGAGGCCCCTGAAAAATCGGTCAGGCGTCATTTGTTTCCTTCTGTTCTCTGTAGTAAGGGTCGTTGGTTCTTACTGGGACTGCTTCAACTGGAACAACAATTATATGCACCCAGATTTTAGAACGAAGTCTATGATATCCTTTTATTATCTTCAATAGCAGCAGCTAGCTTCTAAAAATTACTGTTTGTTTGTTCCAACAATCATTTGACATGCCTAAGTGTTGGTTCTTAAATCGGACGTGAATCAGATACTGGTATGTCAGAAGGATGTGTATAGCGGATTTATGTACTTTTGCTACTTGTCCAGAGCTCATCGCATAGTTGTGTTAATTTTTCCCTACCTTACTACCGTACAGTTTTTTCTAGAAGGAGCTGGACAAATTCTCAACTCCAAGAGTGTCTTTCTTTTTGTTCTAGAAGATGCATTTTCTCAATGCAGGTATATAATGCTAAACAATTTCGTATATCATGAAAGTCTTTTTTGAGTCGGATTATTTATTTTTAAAAGTTTCTCTCTAAAGAGGACAGTGTATCGTGCAATACGTCGATTTTTACAAAGCTCTATAAAGCCATTGATCTTTTTCTAGTGTGATGTAGGATTGTTGCTCAGGCAACAATCTGAAGACGTACAGAAAAGTTAATCAGACAGCGTGTCACGTGTACAAATAAATTTAACGTATGATCAGCTGAGATTGTCTGTATTGCAGAAACGAACGCCGACATTTTGGGGGGAGGTGGAGGAATAAGTAATAATCTCGCTACTTGTGTTTGGTGAATGTTTCCTTCCGTCGATGGATAAATACATCAAAAACGTAATTATGCATTAGTGTGCACGTTTTAACCAAATTCTCATCTAGATTTCAGCCGGCTCTACTCGAAGAGATGCAAGATTATGTACTGATGACGAGCAAAGGCAAGACCGAAACTCAAGTATAGTGCTCTTGTTCGAAACGGAACGGTTGGATCGTCTATGAGCATGCGCGTGATAAAATCAGTTTCTACTGATATTCAGTTCATACTATACAGTGTAAAAAATTAGCTCTAATGGACCGGATCCAAGAAACTTAAGTGTGAATTTCCTTTCAGTCCACCTTCTTAATTCAGCACGCACTGACTGACTGACCGGTTCTAAGTCCTAAATTTGTGTGGTCTAGTCTATATGTGTATATGTACCATATGTACCATACATGTTGTATGTGTAATATATACACCACCTTTGGAAGAAGTAGGTAGATACTGTCGGGAGCAAGGCAAAACAGACAACAGCATGAATATGACTTTATCTGTAATCAACATGACAATTTCTAGACACTCTGTCAAAGAAGCCATTACTATTGGTTTAAGTGCTTCAGGAAGTCCACCAAGCATGAGGAAATTTTCATAGTTGACTATTATAGAGGTTGCGTTGACTAACTGTATACCGTTTACCCCTGTGCTTAAAAGAAGTTTAAAAGAAGTTTACATGCATGCTTAAATTTATTTGGTCCCAAAAGAGAAGTCCATTATTTTTCTTCCGACCCGTTTCTATCCAAATTTACTCTGGCAAATAATCTATTATACAAACAGTCAGATGTTCGAAAAGCAGTCTGACCTCATGACTTCACTGTTAACTTATGAAATGGTAACGTAATCAGATTTGATGTTTGGGGTCTGTTAAAGCTGCATTACTCCAAAATGTAAAAAATTACTCACAGTTTCCTTGTTGAGTACACCGTACAACAGTGCCAACATGCAAAAAAGCTAACCTTTCAGATGTTTTGTGTAGTAGACTGTTCATCAAGATTCTTCATCAATCCAAATTGAATGTCTGTTTACAATTAGCGCTACATGATTATGATTAGCGAATCCAGTATGGTCCGAATAATGCTCATTCTCTAAATGTTTCTTATGATCAAGTATTAAATTGTTTAATTATTCTAAGTGCATGCAATTTGCAAGGAGAGAGAACGATGACTGTGGGAATGAACATTGGACATACGAGCAAAGACAGAGAAGAAGCTCGTAGCTATTGATTGGTTTACAACCATGTCATTCTTCTAGTTAGCTCTGAAAGCTTCCCTAGCCAATGTGCGCGTTCCGTAAAAGTACTTTTGAAATGAAATGCATTGGTTTTAACTATTGTTTAGGAGACCAGATAGGCAATCAGTTCTGGTTACTGACATGTATGCGATTGGTTAGCATCGTGGTGTTAATGATATACTGAGACAATATTTCGCACAAATATTTCTATATTGTCTGTGATCTGACTTGAAAGGAAGCTTTAGTCTAGGTTTTATCGATTAGACTGGGTAATTTGAACCTCATTCACAAAGAATGTAGCTGAGCGTTTGCATACGATAAATCAGTCGTGCTTAATGTGAGGTCATTGGAGCAATGGCCAAAACGACTGCCTCATGAAAACGTGACTGGAGTTTAAATCTAGGTCATGGCAGAGATATATACTATTAAAATATACCACCAACAAAGAAACTCGAGTCCAGTACTTCTTTCTATAGAGGCGGACTGGGAAACCTGCCTGATTGTGAAAACTGCGATCAAATATGAGTGAAGTATAAGTGGATACTTGAAATTTGTTGCATGGATTAGCCGCTTGTCTACTGCTACCTGACCAGACTTTCTAACATTCTCAAATCGTGGTGAGGATTCGTCGTTATGGAGATTCATTCCGTCTCTGTTCGCACCTACACTGCACGTAGTCATTATGTAACAAGTAAGACTGGATAATCTAGAGTAAATCTGAACATACGGTTTACTTTGAAACAATTATTTAGCCGGACAGTACACCCAGGTTTTCATGGGTTGTAAGATGCTTCAAAATAGTGAAGACTACAACAATTCTTGTCAGTTTGTACTGTTTCTTAACGCTTTGGAATCCAAACCTACCTAAATGAATGACTTTGTTCCACTGTTGAGAACATAAGTCTTCAGTCGATTGGATCAAACAAAGCCTAAGTAACCTCCATTCTTAGTACCCTTGTTACGCATTTTTATGTTTCAGTTATTCTATCCTTTACTTACGAAATATTCTGTTTCATCTGGCCGCTGAAGAAATCACATAACTGTCAACGGTCTACAGGTGGTTTTTAATACTTCTTGTGTGGAATCACGGATAATAATGTCTGACTACTGGATGTCGCTATGGAATCCAACCGGACCCGGTATTCCCATGCGTTTCTGTCAGCGTTCAGGAGTTTCCATCTAGATTGAACACCAGAACTCCAAGTGTAGTGCTTCTTTTCGGAAGGGGCCGACTGGAAAGTCTATGGGAATGCGACAGCTGCGATCAATTGTGGGTGATGTTCAATCTATATGAAAACCCAAATTCCCTACTACTCATCAGTTCAGGAATTTTATTTGTAATAACACAATTATGGCCACAAATGTCACAGTCAAGGCGTAGATACTAACAATGCCAATAATTGGTGCTCAGGCCGTTGCTTAAAAATTGTCTACGTATAGTTCAATTATTGACAGCCTCGAATCATAGTGAGTGGTGCTTCAGTCGCTTCTGGTGGGATAGGGCAAACATGATTTCACTTTCACAAACTGTGCGTTCTGCTGTCCGACAAACGGAATTCTTCGAATCACACAATGATACACAATTAAGTTGTTGGCGAGATCATCTCATTTGACGTGAGTTGTATCTGAGCTGTCGCGGATAAACAGAAGTCTGCTGAAAACCTTGTCCAGACTAAGTTATGTTTGTTTGTCAATGAACGAGCTGATTAGTATTTGACGAAATAAAATAAACTATATTCGATACCATTGTGTGCATATCGAATGGTTTCTCACGAATTTCTCCGTTCTAATCTCCATTAACTGGATAGAACTAGTTGCTGTCGTGACCTTAAAGGTGCGATCATGTAGATTGACCTCTGATGACTTTGGCATTGCTACTGGCACGAAGCAGGACTGCGTCCTAGCTTCAAACCTGTCTCGTTTACGTTTACCAACAATGCTAAAAAGTGCTCCTGAAAATTCTGGCGAAGATGTGGATAGTTGTCTGCTGGATACACCAGGCTTCGGTCATCAAAGGCTGTCACGTAATTCAACTGTGAGCATCTTATTGTTTGTCGATGTTAGTATATTATTTGCATACAGTGAAGGGAATCTATTGCGACTGACTGAGAAAACCAAATTTGATTCGGATGTCAACACCGATATGACGTTTTCTTTTTATCAAGCCTCCTTTCGGAGCAGGTGTTTTGTCTACATTTGGAATCAGCTTTAGTGGAGACAATGTAGGTAACTGCGCAGACGTTTTCTATGTGAGTAGCAGTTTATCACCAGATTTGTTGGTTGACCGCGAGTTGTGAGCTCGTGTGGCTGCGGTTACCGCTGATTTCGTATGTCTTGAAAGACGTGCATGGAAGAACTACAACCTGAAGTTAGAAACAAAGCTGCTTGTTTACAGCACAATGGTACTTTCCAGGCGGTTATCCCGCTATGAAACATGGAGATTGTTTCGGCGGGATGTGCGATACTTGAACCGATTCTGTCTGATTTCTAAGGTCCAATTTAATTATACGGTGGTTGGACATGATTACGAACACTGAAGTATTTCAGTAAATAGACATTGACAGTTTCTTTTGATGGAACAGATCTGTCTGTTGACTGACCAGTAGAACCCGAAGCAGCCGCCGTGCGAGCAATTAAAAGCAAGTCAGCGAAATCCTGGCGGTCCAAAGTCACGATACCAGGATGTCTTTTGTACTATAATGTCGGTTTTAGGTTTGGGGAAGTCTTAGCCTTGAACCGGACCACCTGCAGGAATACTATCTGGACGGGCGTCCAAAGACTGAACGAGCAGCCGCTGCGCGATCATGATGTCAAACGCGTGGTTTTCAAAGGGGCCATGAACATTATGGTTCGTGATGACGTAATCCCACGTCGTTACGAGCAGTTCGGCTGCGAAATCGCTAGACGTCAAGGAGTGGTGGGTCATTAAGGTCCTCACAGCTCATCCTCGACAAAGAGACGGTGAATACGTTTGATGTTAACGTGTTTATTCGATGAAGAGTATATAAATTTATACTTGCCCAGTTTGTATCAATCAGCACTCCACGTTGTCTGTGAACCAGTCACTTTCTTTTTCAGAAACGTGACTCATTATGGTCTTCTGTTTTTTCTCTTCCTCAGTTTTGTTGATGCATTATGTGCCGAGGGTTTTGCAGGGTTCCTCAGTTCACTGACGTTTCTGTACTTTTTGTTTCTGGGAGAAGCGGGTTTCACTTTCATCCCAGCCTGCCGTCTGGAAAACTATTACTGTCTACTTAGACTAAAATGGTATCCAGTTACAAGCTTTCCTGTGTTGCTTCTTCAAACTTACACAGAATATGTGATGTATGAGTGGAACCAAGTGTCCTTGGGCTAATTTGAATTGATTTTTAAAAAATGACGCCAACCGTGTGTGTATGAGTAGATTTAATCCAGGAAAGTCAGTTCTATTTACACTTTCTCACTTTAAGTTCAAGCAGGAGTACTGGGTCTGATGGCTATCAGTGTGGTGAGTTGAACAGAACTTTGTGAAGGATTTCTGTCTTTACCGCATCTACTACGGATTCTTCAAACTAAGACCTGGTCACTCAAAACAGTATAGTCGGAATCTTACTCAAACTTCCATCTTAAACGTTCATTTGAAGTGCATTAGGTACTGCTTTAGTTCACGTTGTGCTTGATTCAATCTACCGCAGATACGTGATTGCTAATTCGGCCACATATCGCACTTCAGGAGCTCTGAAGCGACAAGTGGAATAGTAGCATATCGAATGTGGGTTGACGCAACCGTCAGCCATCAGTTGCAAAAAACGGTGTACACCATTTAAAAAACGACACAATCTCATCTTATGATGCATTCTTTATTTGGCATCACAGTCATTTTCGAGCAGAGTGAGTTCGAAATTTTTCTGACTATATAACAGCTATGGTGTTGAACATTAAATTGTAATACTATAAACTTAAGCCTTTATTACCAAAGTAGATTAAACGTCAATGTTATTGACAATGTTTATGCGCTGATTACAAAAGTAAAATAGATACGGACAAAAACAATGATACACTCGCGTTAATGCATCTTATGTAAATTTCTGGTTCTTTCGGGTGTTCATCATTAGTAAACTTGGAAAATAAACATCTCTTATTCGAATCGCCGTTTCCTGTAGTTCGTCCATAACTCGTGGTCCTTTCGGCAGCTTCTAACTAATCAGAGAGCAAGCTACAGCTTCGTATGTACGATCAACACAAGAACTGTTATTCAACAGTAACAACAAATACATTATTTAGCACTTTAACTTTGCCGATTGTCAATGACTGACCACACATACCTTTCTTTTCCGGTTCACTCGTTGTCAGTTTGTCTTTTGCATCTAGGTACGAAACAGAAAAGTAGCAAATAACCACGTGGAACAACACATGAATTCATTGGACGATCGACAATACACATTCATTTGACAAGCAATGTTGTTTGAACAGAAGCCGTGTTGAACAAAACACGCTCCCCAAACATGCATCGAAGCATTCCTTGCAAGTTTGACGTACAAAAGCAAGCGGTATCTACAACATAAGCGCCAGCAAGCAAGTGTGGTTTGTAGACAAAGGGAGAAGGGGATGAGATCACATGCACAAATTAGATGGGAGTCGACTTCACAACGTATGCGTGCGATTCCGTCTTGATTCTGCAATTTTCCATGCCTGTGACTGTGTGATCGCGTGCACACGAACACGTGACCACCCCATACTTGACAGAATTGATGATTGTCAATGTGCTTGGTATTTTCTCAATCACTGAACATCAGCTGATGAAGTGGTCGATACTGTTCACGTTGAATTGAAGGTGATGGGCACAGGACCAGACGCCGTCTTGGAAAATAGCACTCTGGTTACTAAAAGAAATGGATGGTAAAAGGAGGAATAGAAACGAGGAAGTGAAGTAAATTTCATTGGACTGTTGTGGTCTGTATAGCACAGAAAGTAAAAGACAAACAGGGTATGGGTGAGACGGTCTGGTTCATCCCAAAGAAGGATACCTCGTTTCAGATGGGAAGCTGTATTTTCTGGTTTCAATGATCGACACGGTTCAGAATACATAATGAATACATATGGAAGGAACACAATCATAAATGGCAACCTACAGTCAGATCTTTAGCCTATATCACCATGCTGTTCTCGCATGTTATTTTATTGCTTGATTACGGAAGATGTGACTATGGATTACCGGATTCGTTTGTCCAAGCTAATTTGTGCTTCTCTGCCTTGAAAGATTGTTACGGAGTGTCATAACTAAGAGTTCTTTGATTTTTTTGTCGTTTCTACAGTTTGCACAGAAACCTACAAGCAACCGATAACAAGTTTTGAGAGATTGCGGAATTGTTTTAACGGCCGGCCGTAAACCTAAGATTTTCAGCCATCCACTTCAAATTCGGGACCAACTAACGACCCTTTTGCAAGTTGAAACTTTTACACAAAAGGCGAACGTTAAGTGTCAGCTATCTAAATATGGATAACCAACACATGGTACAGAGGGTAGTCGGAATTTGATTGTGGAAATTGTTATTTTGAATATGTCGGGTTTGTTCAACATATAATCTATGTGACGTTTGTGAGGTGCTTAAGTGCACCATGTGTATGATCCGACCCATCAAACTGCAATAGCTGGGAGGTTGATTTCAAACTGCGCGTGACAAAATGACAAAAAGACTCGATATTTATTGCAACGATAACGTCTCGGATTACTTCAAACCAGGGTAAGTGCAACGTCATGTTCTAAATTGACGGTTTATGGTGTGATCCTGCCACAAATTATTGTTTGCTCCAACCGTATGTACGCACAAAAGCCCGAAAATCGTGTGAACCAATCGTACAGAACTCTTTTCAAACCACGGGGGCGTCTTTCAACCGAGTGATTAAAGCCAGCAGAGTCGCGTAAATAAACTGTATTGTGAAAGCGTGTGTAGAAGGTATCAGACAAGATGGTCGTATCTTTGAAGTCACCGAACTTGGATCACATGAGCTTGGAAACAAATGACTTACACGAGTAGGTCACCACAGAGAGAACAAGTGAAGCAACTCTTGTGTACTATTTGGCCAATCAGATTACATTTTTCTTCTGGCAAAATAGTTTCGGAACAGATATCACATCGCCAATCCGGACCAATCTCACGTAATTTTAGTCGATCAAGGATCTAAAGCAAAGATAACCAAAGTTTTGTAGATAGTAACGAATTGCTGATAACATGATTAAGTAATCAAGAAAAGTAAGAAATAAATTAGCGTGTACAGTGAATACTGGCAAAAATTAATCGGAATGCCTGAATAGCATCCAATACAGGCATCATGAATGGAAAACAGTAAGCGGACATTTCGTTGTGCACTGGTCAGTCGTCAACGTCAAATCAGCAAATGTTAGACAAATTGTATATAGTAACAACATATGAACAAACAAACCAAATAGTTTTGACCTTTCACACGTTAATGGTGCAGTCAAATTCATGGCAAGGAGATTGATTGCGTCAGCGCCTTTTGTGCACCAAAAACTGGCCGATGTCGTCTGATTAGCATTGCCGCACTAATCGCCAGTAGTTTCGGATTCTGACTACGTAACCATATCCTAAACGATCTTGCCGGTTCAACTAGGTGATCGGTTTCTGAGATGTGTTTGGCAATCGATGAAGCTGAGGTCTTCAAGCTTGCACAGTCGGTAGGTTGTTCATTACCATTGCAGTTGATAACCCCTTAGTAATGTGATCCGTCACACGCTGACGCAAAGCATCGATCCGTTCTACCAATGTAAACGTCACTGTAACTAAAGTTGAACTGGTAGATTACGTGAGAGACAGATTGGTCAGTTTAATGTGTGGACAGTCAACGACCTGGCGTTTAACAGAACTTGCAACCGGACAGCTGGGTAGACACGTTACAGGGCCAATGTCAGTTTGTGGCTAATGTTGTTGATCAGGTGGTCATCCTTAAATTGGATCTGCAGATATCTATTCTTTTTCTTCACACTACAGCTTGCCACTTTTGGCTATTTTTTTTTACTGTGAGTGTTCACGAACTTTTCTGGATAACCATTATCCATCAGCGTCCTTTTAATAAGCCGGTCTTCTTTACGCAGTGGATCTACAGTGGATATCATTCCGGTCCTGTAAAATAATGTTCGCATTAATACGTTTGTAGAAAAATATCAGTGATCTGTGTAAAGAAATTCATGCAGTGTATCTTCTCTATTCCCTAGTGTCAAACGATTTTCAATCCAAAACTCACGTCAGAATAACACAATAACTCAACTGGTATAGTTCGCTTAACCTCGGCCATGGTGACCATACATTTTTCCGTCTTTCCAACGTTACCAGGTAACGACCTAATATGAACCTCGTCTAGTGACACTCCTCATCCCGTGGTCGCCAGGTGAAACTGAGAATAAAACCTGTGTCATCACCCAGTATTACTCAGTAAACGGTCAAATGTTTGATTGACCTCACTTGGATTTTACATCTGAACCTCACAATAAACAACCAACCGGACCCGAAGATCAGTCAGAACAGTTCTGGGTTAGCTGTTGTATACAAAACTAGACAACTTCGAAAGGATTGTCAAGCCAATCCATTCTATCTTTCATTGTACTTTTTAATTGGACCAGTGTGTACCGACTAGTATACCCAGACCCCATATCAAAAGGGGAACTGCTCTAGCGACTCATTGGCTGAATTTTTGTGAATATGCACACGATTCTCGGTGTCGATTGGGTTGCAGTGCCATTGAAGGAGTAGACAACTACTGAAAAAAAGACAACATATCGCGAGATGCTAACAGTTCATTTACTATTTCCAGTCACGAACGTCAAAAATTAGATTATCTAAAGTGTGTACGTGGCACGGTTCAATCAACAAACGAAAATCTTACATAATCTAGGCACGTTTATAGGCCATGCAAAAGTAGGAAGTACACAAACAATTTGTGGTTGATTTAAATAGAGCATGTTTCATTCATTGAGAAGATTTGGGTTTATGGTTGTGACTGCATCCTTCCCCCGTCCATCGTTTGTATACAGCATCGTGCGGCGTGACCAACAAAGCTAGTGCAATGGTTTCCGGTGACGTCGCACATAGCAGAGATGACTACTTTTTCCGGGGTCCCCATTCTCCACTACTGCTGACTTTGCACACCCTGAGGATCTCCGTTTATTATTATCTCGTGATGCACCTGCAGGTGCCTTTTAACTCTTGTTTTCAGCATGCTCCATACATTCTCAATTGGACTCAACATTCGTGAATAGGGTGCCAGTCGTAACAGTTCTCCTCCATCATATAACTCTACAGCAAACATTTTTTCCAGATCAGTGTGACACGGCCTGTTGTCGCATATCAGCACAATGTCTGACCTGAGTGTGTTGATGTCCATCTGATCTAGCAGGGTTTGCAGTCAATTCTTGTAATCGCTGCTGTTTTATGCTCCTCGCCTTGTCGTATAGCTTACTATCCATGTGGATGTCATAGCTTCAATCAAATGAAGATTACGGCTTCGGCTGTTTGTTACAGAGATGCATGCTCTCGTTCCTTTTACTAAACGTCCCAATGATCTCGTACAAAACAAATTGAAGTTCGTCTCATTTATCCAGCAAATAGTGTTTGAATCTGTACGGTGCTCCATCAGTCGATAGGCAAACAGTCACCGTAACTCCAAATTCTCATTTGAGTTCATGCCAGTGGGCACTTGACATAGTTTCTTGACAGTTATGCACCGGCCATCCAAGTATCGACTAATCGTTGTGGTCGACAACTCCATCCCAACCTCAGCTTTGCCGCGCAATCGCAAAAATTGCAGTGTAACCTTTGGGTCTACGAAAATCCACTCCAACAACATATCAATCTCAGATTCTGTCAGAATCTTGCTTCTATGTCCTTTGCGAGGCTGAGATCCATAACTGATCCAATCCACCTGAAGCCACTTGTAAGCGGTATTACACTTGACTCCGTTCAGAAGAGTAACCGTGCACCAGTCATCGCTCCTTTCGAACAGTTCGATAATACGTCTGCGTGTTTCGGGACTAGTGCAAATGTATTTGCGTCCATCAACCATGTGTGCAGGATAACTAATGGAAATGTTCTCACAAACTAGTCCACTCTCACATTACAGCCCAAAGTCTACCATGACCCCAAAGCTCACTGCTTATGAATGTGAGATCTACAGACACCCCTAACCACTCGCAAACATTTACCTGTCAAAGGAACCAATACGTTTCGCAGCTTGATGAATTAATAGAAACAGGGTCAAATGATCTGTGCTTCACTTCGACCCCGTTTCCTCCACTCCATTTGCTGTTTTGCTTCTTTAGGCTCCACTCCAATAGTGTTATATATATATACCTGGTTACTGTTATCTGCTATTGAAGAGGTAATACGAAATGCCAGTGTCCGAAGTCTTACTAATATGCTTTTACTGTAACTTCGTCATATCCAAATAACCAAGACAATTCTGTTTGAATAAGGCTACTGATATTACTTAAAAGACAATCATTGGGGTGTGATCCTTATTCTCTGTTTCAATGCCGTGTGTTACTGTTTTGTCACTGATGATCAGTTATTAAAACGAGGAAGCTTATGGTATAATAAATAAATTCATTTACTTTGGATGAGTAGACTGTCACTCAGAACCTTATTGTCGTTTCAGTGTATTTATCGGTTTGAATGAAGAATTGCAGGTTCCGTTATTTTAATATACTTTTCAAGACAGAATACTGTCTAGGTTGCCAGCTAGATTATCAGTGGAACTGTGCTCTGGATACACCAAACGCTAAATTGTACGATGCGCTGACTACGGCTATGAGTGGTGTGCAAGTGCACTAACGTGTTCAAAGTTGGTGGTCCAGTACACAAGTGACTTACTGGTTAGCTGTTTAAATCCCTCTGTCATGGTTTCAGCTTGTAACCATCATTTCTTAAATGGCGCCAGATTGCTTTGATCAGGTGCCATTATTGTCAACCTGTGATAACCATTTCTACGCCTTTCAGCTAGTGAACACTGGCCATTCAGTGGTCCTATATGAAAAGAGGGCAAGCACGCAGTGCGTCCACCTTGCACTGTGGGCCGAATGGCCGAACTGTGCACGCCGGGCACAAGGTGTAGGGAAGTTCATGTGACAGATGAAGACTTGCTAGTTGGCCCTCACACTCGGTAGGCTCGTCGTACGTAGGATACAGTTAGTACAAGCAGACCGCCCAAGCGATTAAGTTGCGTGGGTCAGAGTGGGCACTAATTTCGAGGTGGATTACGGAAACTGTTTTCTGTTCAGTCACTTGAGTTAAATGGAGGAGAATTGATCAAAGTGCGTCTACTACAATGAATAATATCTCAAAACGACGACAGTCGACCAAATGGTGAGTTCGAGCAAAGAAACCCTCCAGAGGCTATAGCACAATGAGAATAACTGAAATAACGAGACTTCCGACGAAATACATGCCATATATTGAACGTAAATACTGATTAGTACTTCCGTAACAATTTAATTGCCGTCCATCAACAATTACTTTGGGCAGTGAAGCCTGAAAGATGACCACTATGGACCCTACATTGAATGTCTTTCTTAACCCAGACTATAAGTCATAGAAAGGTGTATCTTCATCGATGTTCACGAACTATTCTGTTCTCGTGACGTTGTTTAATCCAAACACAGACCCTTAAATAAGTGGTTCTCAACTCTGCTGTCTTCAGAAAAACTATCAAATTAACCGAGAAAGCTACTACCTGCAAAAACACTGCACAAACAATCTGTAATGGGGGTGTATACACAGTATTCCCTATTCAGCAGCATGCGTCTAGAACCTATGCTGTTATAGATGAATTTGACCGATGTGTTTGTGTTACTTGCAAGAAAGTGTCTGCGAGGATGATTTTAATACCTTACCTCAAAGGAGTTGGTCTTGGTGGAATGATTGTAGTTTAGCACTAATATTCGGTTTCTTGCGTTATCAGAAAACAGACGACTTTTCATTCGCCATAACGGCTTACGTCACTGAAGACTGCTAACCATTCTGTACATAATTCCAAGGCCGTTCAACGTTCATTGTTTGAACAACATGGCCGTGCATACTTGATACACAGTCAAAAATGCTGTTCTATCTCACGAGATGATAACCGACATCAAGTGATGAACATTCAGTGGTTACTACATGTGTTGATCTGTGCACTGCTGTAGCACGTATGGACAGATAGATAGCCCATTAATACCCGTTTCATTGGAATTTAAGTTTTTTCACAATTTTTTAAAGAACCACACAGGTAACCTTGCCAGATGGGTTCTTATTCTATGCGATCGTGTCCCGCGCAAGAGGTCTGCCTATTAATTCTATCACGGTTGTTGGTTGACCTGTATTTTACTGATCTATACTCAAAAAACAGTGATACTTATAGCCAGATGGCCCTATTAGTAAATTAATGCCATTACAAAGATCCGTTTCAATATTTTAATAGCTCTTTCCCCCACTTACCAAGCGTTGTGACCGCTTTTGTGACAGTCAGCCATTTGTTTGGCGGGTACTTATTTGTGAACACCTGTTTTACGGCTCACGATCCGTGTTGTTGAAAAGATGATAAGTTTAGAAGTGAGAAAAACAAATTTCATGAACGACGATCGTGACGCATTCCGTAATACGGTAAATGAAAGTGTGCAAGTTTATTTTAAAAAGCTTGGATAAGTTCATTGTCAAATCAATTTGCAACTGACTCCAACAAGTAATATATGGTCCAAGAATCAAGGTAATCTAATGACCTAATAAATTTTCGATCAGCAACTCGTTCAACAAACCAATAATCGTCATAGACTGCAAGTGGATACAAGAATAAAAGAACGCATTGTCTCGAATAAATTCTAAACGCCATCGGCTTGTCTGGTTGAAATTTGAGCTAGTAAACCTATATTCGAAGTAATTCTCAGCTTACCGTGGAATCATTCCAGTTCTCACCGGAAAGTGGACGGGAATCTGTGCTGAGCTGCTGAGCGAAGACTCGGTTAGACTCTCTTGATTGATTTACTAGAGGTGTAGGCTGCGGGAAAACGTGAAAGAAAATGTTTAGGTAAGCCAATATGTTTGTTTCTAGTTAGGATCTAACTTGTAAGCCAGCGATTATAAACTTTAGGATTTGGACATCTCTTTAGACTGGAAGATTTCGCTACAAGACTTTGGGTATCAAAGACATTCATTATTTGAGTAGTCACACGAATCAGAAAGTGCTGGATTCTGCTTCAAATCAATGAACCTTCGGTCAAGTTATGACCTACAGTAGAATGACGGTGCGTGAAAATAAACACTCAAAGTTAATCGATATATTTAGTTAGGTACATGATGAATACTAAATCACTACGACATACAGTTATTAGCGCCAGCATTATCCTTGCCAAAGTAACAGTAACCAATATTTCGAGTGTTTAATATTGTTGATGAAATAATGGTAGGTTTTTGGAGCGCTATTCAATAAACACTGTTTAACTGAAGGAATCGAACCATCAAGAAAACTCTAGGATATCACATTCACGGTGCTCAGAAGGACATAGATAGTGTTTAGTAGATTCCATTTTCCTACCACCACTGTATACGTATCAAGATGTACTTACGTAAAAGTGCATTCTCACAATTAATGATTTCTGTCCAGTTGTGTTAATTGATTGGTCTGTTTCGCAACCTATCAAATAAGAACACAACTTTCAATCGTTTGTCGCAAATGGTTTGGGATGCACTTTAATTTTTTTCTCTTGTAGATCGATGTATGAAGAATTCTTCAGAAACGCGCATATTCATACCCTACATGCTTGCCTGCATTCTCTCACCCCTTAAAACTCGACACGTTCATTTCGAACTAAGGAATTTTCCACTCCTATAAAGTTCCCGTTGCACCAAGCCAAAAAAACGTCGTCATGCAAACCGTAGGTTGGGGATCTCTGCATTAGACAAGGTATTTAGATTTACACAGAATTCTGTCAGTCGAAAATATCATCTGAAAGGTATCATTGTTAAGCGTATGAGCAGAAATTAATCAATATCACGCGCAGTAAACCGGCTTTTATCCATTTACAATAAAAAGTGAACAATTCCGTACAACAATGGACAAATGGGTTCAATCGGAAAACCGAATAAACCCCTACTAATGTTGAACACTATCACGTTCATCACATCCGCAGTTTCTCAGTTTCCTAACTCAAACATGTAGCTAATCTTTCTCGGGTTCTTGTGACAAAAGTTAACTCGGTCAGACTATGTGACCTTTCTCAAGAAGAATCTGCAAACTTAACCCGCATTTGGTTATCACATGAGATTGTTAACAAATATTTTTGTCCATGTGCCTTTCAAGACTGATCAATCTATCTCCGAACCAAAACTAAACCCAAATTTTGAGTAGAAGTTGGACAATCCTATTGGAAGTACTTTCGTGGTCACTGCTGAAATTGAAAGCTACCTTAGTTTGCCGCGGTTACTTTAATCACATATGGGTTGATATGTGACTGCAATCGTTAACCCCAAACTTGCTTGCATATCAGAGCAGTTAACCAATAAATCCTCCCAGTTTAATCATTTATAAATTCACACCGAGTATGCAATCTCTTTGACATACGGTATGTGTTTCAATATTTGTCACGTTCCGTTTTCATTGCTATTGCAATAAACTTGTCAAAGTTGAGTAATTGCGACCTGCGAGCTACATCAAAAAATTAATTTGCTTTCTTTTTCTATGATATATATGACGGGATTGTGACATGTCAAACAGATGGGTTTTCACAAATGATGAACTGTCAAGACTCTAATTGTGGCCATATTCAAATATCGTGCGCTTGGACTAATGAGAGGGCAGGAGTGTAATGTTCAGAATCTGAGTATGAATCATTCTCATAATCATCAAAGATAAGGGCAGTTATATTTACGCTTTATTATAAAGCGTGAAGGCAACAAAATACAAGCAATGATTGGTGACAACAGTAATGAGACGCCATTCATAAAATCACAAATTCAAATATATGACAGTTATATTTCAACAACTTGCATTCGGACACCTGAAGTGTTAGTGATAATCAGGCAGTAGTTACCAAACAGCTATTACAAGGCTTTCGTTGACGCAATTCAGTTAATACGCTTTACACGCAACTTAATGAGCAACGACGACACCCACACAACTGAACCTGATCAGATGTTATCGTGTATAACGTCACAGCCGTTTTGAAACAGCATGGTCTCGTCCGGGTACTGATTTAAAATCGTTAACCTATTGTTGTGCTTATATCTATACAATTCAACTCATCCGCTGGTGACTTCTTACATTAAACCAGTTAGCACTTACATTGACAACAAATGCTCTGCCCTGGTAGAAGATAAATCAATATCATTAATAAGTGGACTAATCATCCGGGTTCATGGATTTTTAAAAGCAAAACATATAAACATAATCGGCTCTCTCTGGAAGTGTGTTTGTTCGACTTTCGTCTTCGCTAAGGCTTTTTGAACACTAAAAGGCTGCGACGGAACACATCTATCGTCAAGTAGATAATTGAACTCAGCTAACGTTCTTCACATCGAGCAGTCATGTTTCGCAGACATAACGTAACATAATTTCCAAGATTGTCTTATGATAATGCTCACTAAGCAACGATAAGATACCGCACTGGCGTCAAAGTTGATCTGGTTTGGCGAATACCATCACAAAGTTGAAGACATAAGCATTCTTTTTGTTTTCTGCAAACTACCAGTGGGGAGACAACTTCGTAAACACGTTAATCGAACTACTACGATAATGAATTCCCTATTTTAGATGGAGTCTAAGTAATCATAATAGTCATATGCAGTGTACAGACCAAGTCGAATCATCTACTTGGAGGTGTGATGCTATCTGACATTATCTGAAGTGTCCCAAATGTGCCGAGGAGCAATACGTTTCTGTTAATATAGTCATGTTCTATCGGCCTTCCATGTAAGCAGGTGTAATCTTCAGTTAGGTTGCAATGGTGGGCGCACTATAATGACCTATTGAGATAAACTGAATGATATGAAGCTGATATTGGGAAAGGTACCCGTGATGGATCGATAGTTTGTAAACTTCGGATATATGATCAAAGTTTACAATTCAGAAGTGAAACCTACAAGTAAGTGAATGATATAGCGTTCGTGGACCTGTCATGAAACCTATTCAAAAGACCGTCAACTGTGTAAATGATATTGTGAACTTATGAAATATTACACTGTGAGTTTACAGCTACATTAAACTCTAAGTAATTTGTTCAGATTGTTGATCTGCAAGCGGAAAAAAACTACAGCTAGTTCACACATCATTAGAACTATTGTCAAATTTCTCCAGTTTATGGTGATCCCCGTCAAAATTTAACTCCCAGACCCAGTAATGTATTCCATCCTCCCTGAATAGCAGATTAGAAGATAATTGAGGAAAATCGACAAACATTTGATTCTTGAGCGTACCCTTCAGTTGTTACACAAACCCATTGGTAAGCTTGGCGAGATCAAGTTGAGACACAGTGCGTACACCATTCTGTCATAAAGTATATTTGACGTTTGCCAGTTAGAAATAATCAAATAGATAAATTTACATTCTGCTTCTCGTGACAATATTACTTGTATACTATTTAGCAGTCGTAATAAGCAGAAACACAACAGTAGTATCCTTCAAAAGACAGACAACATGCATCATTACTGGGAACCAGGTTGAAGTCTTGTACAGGGCGTACCAGAAAGAAAATTGGTTATGCACGATAGGCAGCCAGTACCGGAACGAATTCAACTGTGTGAACAAACCCGCTAATGGTAGTGTCATTTTGCATACATTGTGCTTTTTCTCTGAAACACCCTTCTCGGTCAACCGCACACTACGAGCCTAAAAATGTGAACTGATAGAAGTCTGTGGATAAAGAATAGTTGGTCACGTTCGTTCAGAAATGAAGTCTGTATTCTGTCCGCGATTCTGTACTTCCAGTCTTCTAGGTAGTAAAAGTTATTGTTATGCTACTTTTGCATAATAATACCCACTAGAGTATTGGGTAGTACACGGCATTATTTTGGCTTCTACAACGAAAAGAATGTAGCTGATGGTGTGTATATGATAGTTTGATCAAGTAGTTTGATCGTCTGGAGTACGCGGACGACACTGTTTTACTTAGTCCCTCTGCCGAAAACATGCAAACCACGCTGGACAGGTTGAGCAACCGAGCTGGTTTGCATAGAATGCGCTTTGCGCTTTTCTTATGTGATATGGCCAAGCAGAGGCAGTCTAGGACGAATTCCCGAATGTATCAGGATTCATCAGTACGTCGGCTAGACGATAAATTGTCCGTGTTGAGGCTGATGGCTGATATGGACGAGCTCAGTGAAAGCCGAGTTTCAGCTAATCAGGATATGCGGAACGGCCATTCGATCTAGTGATGCCAGTAGTTCAAATTAACGCGGCCAGACAGGACCCGCTCAATGAACATGACAAAACCTGAAAATCGGTATATTTCTGAGTTTGGTATAAGTCGAGCACGAACAGACATCGATTGGGAACGAAGCAAATTTGATTCTATACAAGGGACCACTCAAACGTTTGTACGCGTAATCGCTTCAAGTTGTTGATCTTTATGAGTGGGTTAACTGTTCTGATTAGATGGCGTCTTTAACTGTGGGCAGAAAGCGTTATAAAACATTAGTATTGAAGTCGTCTGTTTAAAATGTCCATAATTTCATTTTTCCGTTTATTTGATCGTATTTGCATGTAAAGGATTCAAGCTTCACTCCATTGGTTATTGCCACTTTCACAGTTATGGGTACAGGGACCAGTTATCTGCGTTGTCTTCACCCAGTCTCTTCTCTAGGATTGTATGGTTACAAGCTCATCACAACTTACCTATCGGTTTTGGCTTACGGGAAATTGAACGTTGCGGTTTATAGAGTATTCTACATATTTTCATATTCCGCTTAATTTTTATATACACTTTGCACCACTTTTCCTTGTACAGAATGAACATTACTTGTTTGAATTGATTCTGATTAGCAATACACTTTTGGTGCGCACGTCTCGTCTCCTTGGCGCTCCTGTCTCGTATAGATCGGAACTGCTTGTAGTGAGATATTCGATGACTGCGTTTTGAACTGAATATTAGCATTTATACCTTTGTATTGGGTTAGTCTCCTACAGGTTAATGAAAATAATTGGGCATTATCTACTGTATGTCATGATGGCACAGCAACAGAAGCCAATTTTTCACACATTTCATCTAGTAATGAAGAGCCCATCTGCTGTTTGATCGCTTTTAGTCACAACATAACGACTCCGTAAAGTTAGATTTGGGCTGTTAGCGTAAAAAAATAAACATGCAACTCCTGTTCCTTATCAGGAAATTTTTATTCGAGTATCGCAATGTTACAACTGACTTTGCGCATGAAGTAAATTTCGAGAGGAATTATTGAATTGGTTACTCAGAGTGAGAAGTTTTCTAAAGAATCAGCTTATAAGTACTGTTTTCTGGAATAACGATAATGGTAACGGCATAGAAGAAAAATTAGTGAAACAGTTTTTAATGTACCAGTGAGAGCGCAAACACACGTTTGAGATAGCGGTTGTAATAATTGTGGTCCGAAGCAAGGATCGGTTACTTATTCAGACTGGATGACAAATAAATACGTCCTATACCGTGGCTCTGTAAAAAATAACTGTAATGCCTAAAACGATAATGTGTAATATACGGTAGGTGAATAAACGTTATTTGCTACTGTGCAGGAAAACGGATGGAACAATGAAGCATGCGGAGTCCCAAATTGGTCGGACAGTATACCAATTTCTTCAGCTTCTCACTGATGCAGAAGAAATGATTTTTAGCTCGAACACTGCTCCACAGGACCAGGAAAAATTGCACGGTCGAAATAGTACAGAAGAAATTAAGATTATAGGGGAACATGTTACGTTCGAATGACTATTTCAACATAGTCACTTGTATATTCACACAGGAACTCAACATATAATGCAGAATACAATGTTCAGTGGGTTACCTTAAAAAAGCGAGAATCTAATAATTAGTTCGAGACGTCATCTTGAATTGAGTTTTCATCAGATTTGTAACGCTGCCAAGCTGCGTTTCACTGCACGCACCAGAGGCATATTTTCGTTATCAAACTAGAGACCTAATTCTGTTCTCTCGGTCAACCGTCCTGGAAATTCTTTTACTACCGACTTCAATGATATGCATCAGGAAGACAGAAAAACGGTTAGAGCAACGGGCCAAGAGACATCTGCCAAAGTGGCTGTGTCAATCGATAAGCCAACCCGACGGTAACTGTACGCCAATCAAACGAAGTCCGGCCCCATCACCAGGTCCTTAAGCTCAAATCAGACTGCCGAAGTGATTGCACCTTTTCACATGACTACAACATCCGACGGAGTGAACCTGTTCGAGTGTATTGAGCCCTGACCACTGCTCTGTGCCCAGAAGAATTAAACAGTTATACTACACCTGCCTTGATTAATGCTGTCGGTCTCCCTGTAGACTTAGGACGTCAAGGGTAATTATTCATCAGCCTTCGGTTAACCGTGTGTTTATTTTTCACATGTATTACTTGTTTGCAGCTGAAGAATGTGTGAAATGGATTTATCTCGTGGAATTCTTGTCCTGTCAGCGATATTCAAACATATGCTAATATACTCGCTCTGAGAAATTGTCTTGCAGTTATAAAACGGAAACTGTTGGGTTCTTTGATTTCGTACTGAAACGTTAGAGTCAAATAATAATGAACGAACAATATCTAGGATGTATTGACTAATATGCATTATTAATTGAGAAGGCACAGAACTAGGTAACATCATGACCTTGACATAGGGGTATGCAAATGTTTGGTTTTGTAAACTCTTGGAATCATAATGGCAAACGGTTTTCGGATCAATTTCGACGTTATAGGATGCCACCTGAATCCTAATTTCCTGTGTTTTGCCGAGCGGGCGACTGAGTAGGTGTTCCAAACAAAAGTATTCGCGAAGTTGAGACTCTTTTGGATTAACTGTTGTAACAGTTCTAATCGTTTCTCGTTCCATTTTCCCTTCACACCCTGCCCTATGTTTTGAATGTGTTTATCGGATTGTGTTCGGTCAGTAATGAGGATTTCACGCAAAAGCTAACAGTAATTAGTCTCCGTCTTCATGTGAAAAATTGTCAGTGAAGCCGTGTTTGGCACCACAAATCCTCCCGTCATAATTGAATTCTTTGTATTTGTTTTAACCAATGATTAATGTCTTTTATTTCCATGAAAATCGTTCTTAGCCTACAAGCACCGGCTGCCTACACGGACTACTTATGATCATTTTCAATCAAAACGGTTCACCCAGTGAGTTCATATGAACGACGAGTACACAGGCGCTGTGTCCGGTTTTCGCTCTCGGCTGAACTGATGAGCAGTAGGGATTTTGATTTTATGTTAACTGAAAATCAATCGCAGCACGGTTGTCTCATGAAAGCGTGGCCGGAGTTCTATTACCGGCCGTGGTAAGGATGTGCTTTACTGACGAGCTTTAACACGAGCGAACCTCGAGTCTAGTGCTTCTTTTCAAAAGGGGCCACTGGAATGCGTCGACTGGGAATATAAACGCTGAACGCAAAGCGTTAGTGCGTCCGTGTGTGTCATACGAATGTGGGTTCTAATACTCCCCATGTTTATTTGTAATGATAGCCACAGTCGAGTGAATGTCAAAAAGCAGCCCAAACGGACAGGTTTTGTTAGCAGCCGGAGAGTTTGAACTCAAGGTTGACAGCAGAATCTTTTCCCACGGGATAGTCACTTACTGCACCTAGGCAATATTAGTCAGCAAGGTGTCAACAGTGGTTGTCCGATAACAATCAGAAAAGTGTAAACTGAAGCGGCCTAACCTTTAGTTGCAACCATATGGTCTTTCGGATGATGCTGGCTAACTGGAATTCTGTTAAACTGCTTAATACACACAGTTGATGGCCGTGTTTATCTAACTGTAATTTTGTATGGGAGCATCGAAAGAAAAATAAAGCGATTATTATAATACCTTTTAAAATAACTTATCGGTCAGTGCGTAAGTACGCAAATAATGGATGACATTCTTCATTACTAAGCATTTAACCGTTTGCCTTAAACATGTACGTTGATGCAAAACGAGCAAGATTCATCATTACTCATTAGAACTTAAAATTCATGGTTTAAACTTCATGCGGATGTATTGACAGCAAAATTATCAAGCAGATTTAACACAACAGTTACTGTTTCCTCATGAGAATCTAAAGCAACCTAGGTGTTAGTTAAAAGTGACTGTGGATGAACATTTAAAACGCATCTGAGGTGAATTCACTAAATAAGGACGTCCATTTTGAATGAAAGTGTATATTTCTGTTCGACTTGAACAACCTAGTGACAGCTTTCAAAGTATCCTATTTGCATCGTTTACGTCAAAGGAAAAACTTCGATCAGTTGTGCGTAGTGTTATAATATGTGTTCATATACTCGTGTCTGTTTGGGTAACAAAAAGCCCATAAAACGACATTTAAAACATCGAAGATCCATTCAGGGTGACTTACTTCTATTGGATCGTTCGTTCCACTGTTGTACCCAAGATCTCCGAAGTTTTCCTCACAACCAACAGGAGTTATGATATTCAAGTTAGTTGTGGATGATGGCTGCAGTTCGGCCGGAACATCATCATTGTCCAAATTCAAATTTTCCGGCGGTACAAGCAATGGGCTTTGACCAAACACTTCTGGTTCATTATGGCTTCTGATGATTGGCCCACTAATATCCAGGCCTCGTATTGTGGCTCGCGTTTTAGGTTTGGATTGTGAACGACCGAAGGAGATGTGTGCTACGGCTGCATCCAGTATACGATGACCCAGTGAATGTGAACGACTCCGACGGGAGCCATTCGTTTCAGCCCTGAGGTCACCATTGGTATGCACCCTTGGCGAATTGGCTTCCACATCTTGTTTCTGTCTTTTGGACTTGTTCCTAGCTCTACGTGGTGTATTTGCTGTGTATGTATGTATGACAAACGTGCAAAAACTGTATTCATGCACAGCAAAGACATGCGAGCAGGTGCACATGTGATGAATTAAACTGTCCTACAAAAATCATGCACACACACATTCCGTCTACTGGGCCGATTCTAACAAGATATTGAATGTCCAAGGCAGTAAACAATTTGATTTTCTGAGGATTAGTAGGAGATTTTGATTTTCATATAGATTGAAAATACCGTTTAACAAGTTTTGGTGATTTCAACTTAGAGAGAAATCTTCGTCAAGAGGCCATAAAATGAGATCAACAGGACGGTTACTGTGTCTCCTGTAGGGCGATCAGGCAATCAGATTTACCGAGTCAACGCCAGTCACTCAAAAGCTGTAAGATGCCGAATTTTAGCCACAGCCAAAGCGACTGGAATTCGATTAAGAAATCCACCTTTGTGCGCACAAAAGCGCTTTGTTCAGGCGTCGAA
>JTDE01001238.1:51526-109160 GCA_014338405.1 Paragonimus skrjabini miyazakii
CGTGTGTGGCGTTGACGTGTTTGACCTCCCCCAAACTAGCTCCTTGTTTTTTGTCCGTTTCGCCTTGACAACTCTGTTTCATATAAATTGTTATGTAATTAGCCTGATGATGAATAACCGAAAACGAGCTTGTTCGCTACACTGTTGTTATCTGAATCAGAGAATTACTAATAAGCGAATGTGGTTGACTGTGATATTTCATGTGTTAATTCGGTCGTGCATAATGTAAAAGTCATTGGCGCAGTGATAAACACGGTTGCCTCATGAAAGAGTGTCCGTGGTTCAAGTCCCGGCAGTGGTGATGATATGCACTATTGACTAGCTCAACTAAGAGCGAAACTCGAGTCTAGTGCTTCTTTTAGAAAGGAGCCAACTGGAAAGTCTATGGGAATGCGACAACTGCGGTCAATTTTGAGTCATGTTCAATCTACATGAATTTAGTTTTCATCTAGTCGTCATGTAGGTCTCTGCAACATATTTTCACTCATAACCAAAAGTGAACTACAGCAACAGGCAAAATAAGGTTACTCATATTTGTTTGTCTTATTAACTAGAGATGCTCTGCTTTGAAAAATTACTACTGTTCTGATTGTTTCAAATGTTACCTAATAATTTTTTACCCAATGACTAAAACAGTTTTTTTGTAAGTCTCCTAGAGACTGACAATTGTATTCTACAGCTCTGTTTCATAGTTTTTAACAAAGACAAGTTGCTACACCAGGCTGCGTCTATACTGGATTAATACAAAACTATGCCAGTTCAGTTAACGCCTTGTTCATGTGTAGGCTTAGTTAACAGTTTGTAATAACTAGATACCGCTGCGGAGTTGCATGAGAATAACTAGGATTGCCAAGGGACTAAGCGTTAGTGCTCATTTATAAAACGTATTTAAAGCGTAAGCTCTGTCATTGTTGCCTACGGGGCGTGAGAGGTGACAGTGTTAACGTTAACGTGTTCTATCGATCATTCGCAAGTAAGAAATTGACGCGAACCGAAAGTTTAACACGACAAACTTATGTAAGTGTTAATAATAGGTTTCAAAGCTGCCTGACTGTGTAATAATTTGAACAAAACAGTTGGAAAACGAAAAATGGTAAATGCAAACATTTCGCATTGACTCATCAGTACCAAATTTACAATAACATGAAACGGTTTTTCATATCAAACAGGTAGGGTGTAGGATGGATAGTCAATTGGTGGGTTAAGAAAGTTCACTAAGTTCAGTGAAGGGTCAAGTTTTCGAGCAACTGTTTCTGAACCCACAGGATCGGATTTAGTCGATTGATTGCGACAGCCTCAGCAAACCGTAAGAATATTGGATTGGAGTGACGTATTAGGATTCTGAATGCATAAACTGGGTCGATAACGTGACCAGTGGTGAAGACCTGTCTTGCGACTGTGGACGCTGGTTGCTTGCGTAATACTACCAATCCGTAAATGCTCATTAATTGGTGGCTTTACGGGTGGTCGATAGGAGTAGCTTTAAAGCCATGGAAAAACATTTTGGACACAGTGAACTGGTCGAATGTCAAGACAGCTTTCGAAACGAATCCGAGATCACCATCCACGGTGACTGAGGGCATAGGGAATCACGATCGGTCAACGGTACAATCCTCGATAATCTGGTGGAAAGCGGGCACCAGGTGAAATCTAGTTAAACTTTCAGAGTGGTATATCACCTGCCAGGCAATCCATCAAAAGCTGTCCAAATTAGAACACTTCGTACTGCCGAGGTTATTGGAATCAGGCTGCTTGACCCAGTATTATGTCATCAAAAACGGTTTGTTCAGGCGATGCACCTACCATGCCCACAAATCCATCGGATCGATGGCGAACCTATGCGGTCAAACCAATAGACAAGCGTGACGTAACCGACCAATCAAGTCATCGCCAATTCGACTGACCAGTGACCTAGTTTCTCTGTAATAAGTCTGATCGATATATCGATCTAACTCTATTAACTCCTTACATAATTGTACCGGCCTGAAGATGAATTATCGAAAACATATATTCATCCATATGTCTTTATTCGCATTACCGTAATGAGCTTATTAGAAACGTTGAGAATCTCATGAGTTTTTCAGTTTGTATGTTATAATCGATTGTCACTGCGAAACAACGCGTAAACGAGGGTGTGTCCCGAATTTTATATAGTATTGAAATCGAGCTGGTCAGCTAATATCATCTGTTTATACCCGGAATATCGTGTATTATGTGCGGTGACGGCCCAGTAACGTAGTTATCATAAATGATCATGCAAGGAATGGAAAAAGCATGCTGGAAACAAAAGTAGATAACAAAGAATAAGCCACGTTGTCAACTCACCCTGGGCTTTGACCACTTTGGCTGCTTCCTTGAAATCAAGAAAACCCAAAAAGTGTATATATAAGGTATGAGTAGTTGTCACCGAAGAGTGATAGATAATGAACAACTAGTGTTGTGATTGGAAACAAAAATTGAGTAGTAGTCACATAAGCTTAAAGAACGAATCTTCATCGGGCAGAACTATTTTCCGGAATCGTTCGTTTTTGACAGGTACTGACTTATATCAACACGAGTCATGTTGGAAACATGTTTTCTACACACTGCAAAGTGAGCATTCATCATCTAACATAAACACCTATTCATGAATTGAGGGATAATTGACTCAACGAGATTGTCACAGTAAGCAAGTAGATTAAATCAGTTCCTACAAACTATCAGTTAGAAAGGCTGTCGATTTAGAAGTTTGGTTGTGTTTGGAATATAAAAAAAAGAAATTCTTGTAGAAGTCTAGTAGACATACTGTTATTATTTAGTTTCAGAAGTGGGCCCAATGAGGATATTTTGTCACGAAGCTAATTCATTTCTAATGGCACATAGATTTTAGCATGCCCAGATTATTGACTGCTACATATCCTTGAGATGATGATGATCTATATGATTCTATATACGGACACAAACAAGGCAACAGCTAAGCAACCAAGCCAACCCTCTGGTCAGTGGACAGAACGATAAATGTGCTGTAAAGAAACCGCACTATATCAATTTCAGACTCGCCATTCCCTACCACACAAGGCCGAATAAAGGTTTGTACATTTACATACATTTATATAATAACAAATCTAAATCGGCTGTTAACTCTACGCAATAGCTCAAAGAAAGTCATGCAAAAATCCTACTCATGTAGATCATGTGAACTACAATAAATTACCTAATGCTACTGGGATGAAGACCTATTCCATTCATCGCCTATCTCAACCCTGACAGAATAGACAATCCAACATCGCTTTAGTGTATAACATCAGGATTGGACAAACAGTTTCAATGTGAAATCTTTCGTTATTTGTCGCTTTTCGTTTCTGTATCGGACCAAACAAATTTTAGTTTGTGACGTTGCATATGTCATTGATATAATCCAATTACAGACTCCGATTTGCTCAATACTGATATACAACTATAATCCCGGTTGTCTTGACCCATGGACAAGAATTGTCTAAAGCAACCGGGCCGATGACTTCCCCCCATTGCTTGCACTGGAGGTCTGGAATCAATTTTTATTTCTAAGGCTATTCGAAGTCTCCTCGTGAGAATTACGTTTGCACACACAAGTTACGGTTAGTCAACTTCTTCATTGGCTATCAGGCTAGCTTACTTAAGGTAGGCTTATCTATATGTAGTTTACTTTGGAAACATGAAGATTGAACACTCAATGTTAACCCATTTGTGTACCCATGTAAATAGAAGTGTAATCACTCAGCGCTTGCGTTTGGCAATTCATTCATGCACAGTGAAGGGTCAGTGATGTGGTGGTCAACATGGTTGCCCCATAAATGTGTGGCCTGAGTTCCAATCTCGGCCACTACAACGGTATGCACTATGGACAAAAAGAACTTGAGTCCGGTGCTTCTTTCCGAAAACAGCTCGCTGAAATGTCTTCGAGATCGATCAGGCTGCACCCAATTTTGAGTGGTATTCACCTTAGGAAAATGTCATTGTTTTTGTCCATGGAGGACCTGTCAAAATATATCTGAACTCGGAATCGTAATATACTTTTGTCTGAAAACTTATTTTTCATACAGATAAGAAATGAGGCCTAACACTTACTCAGAACACTGTGTTGATATTTAATTTCAATAAATAAAAACAAACGTTTGTTATACAGATGTAATAACCCCAAGGGAGGCACGTTAGAATTTATGCAACGTGGTATCTTATTCAAAAATATATCACAACAAACATGCCCACTCAACATTTCTTTAAAAGGGTAACATTCGCTTAAACTTTTAATTTCTACTCGTTGACTTAACCGTAAGTGTGGTAGGCTTTCAAAGTGATTTTTACTCTAAGACGTGCTACGGTAAACGCGCCTAGAATATTGTGCGTCGAAATTGAATGAGTGTTACATTGTGGGTTGTATAGCTTTTCCTACCTAGAAATTAAATCTGTATCGATCGAGCAGCGGTCATATTCACCGAACAGTCACCTCTGGGGTGAGAAAAACCAACGACATTTGTACGTTTCTCAGCTGACAATAAACGTCGTAAATTTTGGCTCCATCGATTGTATAGCTACGAATGACAACCTATGTCTTGGTGAGTTTACTTGAAAATGTCAAATATTAAGTTATACATTGATATTTTGGAGTTGGAAAGATATATTGTGGGAGTATACAAACTATCTCAAATTGCACGACTTAAAAGAATAAGGTTTACCGGATAAGCGTTTGGAATCGAATTTACCGTAGACTATAATTTGTTGAGAAAGTCCACTGCAATGGGATGAAATCTTTGTATAGTTGGTAGATGGTAAACGTATTTTCGATAGGACAACTTGAGGATCAAAAAGTCTATCAGAAGGTGAGAAACACATATGTAAAGTATGTTGTGCGATAAAAATAAAAGAAACTTAAGATAACGTACAAAGTGTCATCACTTTCGTCGTTTGATTTACAAAACATTCACATGAAGAAATTACGTGACTTTGATTTTCACAGTACGTCATAGGTAGTTTAAAAACAGCTCGGTCTATGAGTTCACTAGTTACATTGAAAAAATATACATTTACTTTTATGAATCTTGGGGAGTCCATATAAACGTGGGATTATGGATCCGGTTGGTCTCATCTGGTCAAACTGAGTTTGTGTGATACGACCCTGTTGCATTAGTCGTTTTAAGGAATTAGTAATTTGATTTTCAACAAACTCCGTCTTGTCTTTCTCATGTTCTGTCTTCCTGAATTTGCTAGTATCTGAGAGCATCGATAGCATCCTCTCGGTATAATCAGATTTGTTCAGAATCACAATGCCGGCGCCTTTGTCTGGCCGAGTGAGTAGGATGTCTTCACGTGTACGTAAAGCTCTACTCACTCGGCCAGACAAAGGCGCCGGCATTGTGATTCTGAACAAATCTGATTATACCGAGAGGATGCTATCGATACTTTCAGATACTAGCAAATTCAGGAAGACAGAACATGAGAAAGACAAGACGGAGTTTGTTGAAAATCAAATTACTAATTCCTTAAAACGACTAATGCAACAGGGTCGTATCACACAAACTCAGTTTGACCAGATGAAATATACATTTATTAAAATTTGATATATCGATTATGGTTGATTAGCAAAAACAATACTTGGACCCAGTCAAAAGTTTTGAGACAGATGACATAACTGAGCATAGCCTCATAGGTTAGACAGTCTGTTCATTGGTTAACGCTCCAAGCTGCATCATCTGCATATCTGGGTAACAAAGTCTTAGTATGAACGGGTAGCGGTACCACAAAAATTTAGGATGAGGTGAGAAAGAACAGCATTCCACAGACTGTCAGAGATAGTTATGTATGTGGCAATGTGTTAGAGGAGGTTAGACAAACCGACTGCTTACAGCTACAAAAATAATCGCAGAACAATCCAACCGATAACAAGTCGAGACTATCTTCTCGCTAGATAGACCGCTAACTGCGTCTCTCTATTTTAACATTCAAGCGCGGATAGTCTGTCGATCAATGCAGGCTGATGAAGCCAATCGGCACACGCACATCGCATATGTACGGACTCCCCAAAACTCACAAACACAATGTCCCACTTCGGCCTATTATGTCCATGTGTAACGCACCGCAACATAAATTGGCCCATTGGCTAGCTGATTTGCTGGAACCAGTCAGAAAACAGTTCAGTAAGTACAGTCTGAAGGACAGTTTCGAACTTGTTAATTGTATAGATGGTTTAAATGTTCGAGATAAACTGATGTGTTCATTTGACGTGACATCCTTGTTTACTAACATTCCGCTTCATGAAACAATCGATACCATTTGCGAATTTATTGTAAGCAGCAGCGCTCCACTTCCTATCCCAGTGACCTAGCTGAAATCGTTAGTACTTTTATGCACACATAATGTAAATTTCAATTTTCAAACGTATAGTTTCCGACAAGTGGACGGGGTTGCAATGGACAGTCCGTTAGGTCCACTTCTAGCCGATTTTTTCATGGCCAAAGTAGAATCCACACTATGCAAAAGCCTGTCAAAACCAGTGTTGTACAGACGCTACGTACATGATATTCTAGCCATCTTTGAGAACTCGAGTGAATCAAATACGTTATTCTCGAAGTTGAACCAGGCTCACCCAAACTTAAAACTGACGAGAGAGAACGAAGCGAATGGCTGCCTTCCGTACGTGGACATTCTAGTCACTCGAAGACCAGATGGCACGGTAGGGAGATCCGTCTACAGGAAACCTACCTGGACTGGAAAGTACATACATTTCGAAAGCTTCTGTCCGGCGCAGCATAAGAGAAGTCTAGTCAGGACGCTTTTCCATGCAGCATGGAGGATTTGCACTGAAGACAACCTACAGCTACAATTAGGCTTACTGACAGACACTCTGCAAGTCAGCGGGTACCTCCTGCGATTTATTAAAAAGTACAGCAAAGCCGTCGATCCAACTGTAGAAGTGACGACGGTACCGAAGAGGACGGTGTATTTAGAACCCCCGTTTCTAGGGGACAGCTGGTCAACAATGACTAAGAAGCTTCAAACAGCGGCTGTATCCAGGACTTATAACGCTGCAAAGTTGTGTGTAATACAACGAACGAGAACTCTACCAATCGCCCCGGTTACGAAAAAACAGTGTACGTCTATCACATCTCACTGTTTATACAAATACTCGTGTAGCTGCAGTATGAGCTACATAGGGAGGACAAACCGACAACTAGCTGTTTGCATTAAGGAACATGTACCCAAATGGCCTGTGTAGATGCCGATTGACGGCACCCCGCATCTTCCGTTGCAAGACACATAATACAAACAGAACACACTTCTGACGCGTACTCGGTGATCTTTCGAAGCAACCGGAGACGTAAACTCCAGTTTGTTGAGGCTTTGGCAATTAAACGTCACAATCCCCCCCCCCTGTGTGTTAAAAACAATGTGTGTTGACACTGCGGCTACCCTGGTAGTCGTCATTCCCACAATTTTGATATTTCATTTTTGGTGTCTGTTTGTCTAATCCCTTAAGCCATGACTTCCGCTTTGCGGAATTTTGATTCGTTTAAAATTAGCTGCATGTCCATGTGTGATCAGAATGTACGAAATTTTACTCCAGAGAACATCACATGAATTACGTCTTCTCACTGTTTTATTCAAGTTCATCAAGGGAACAAACTGTTTCAAACAACAATTATCGCCAGGAGAAGACGAAGTTGAATGGGATACAGACAACGTCTGCGCCTAGGAAGCGGTGTGAAAAACGAAAAGAAATCCGAAATACCTTAATAATGTTTACAACAGCATCTGCTTACGTTTATAAAATGTGGCAAAATTGTTGGCACAACTTCAGCATCTTCTCTTTTGATTGGAGTGTTGTGTGCCTCCTTCCGAAAATCAATAGGTCGTTGTGTGGTAAAAATACGCTGGTGACTGACAGAGACTGCACGCATATAATTAAACAGCTGACGATACACTGTCAGATGCATTTTTTTAACAGTGAGAGTTGAGAAATATTCATTCCTTGCCTTGTTGAGATCATGGTTGGGATCATTGGTTTTTATTGGTGGGAGGGTTTAGCTCACTAAGTCCTTGTTATGTATTCGCGTTCATATCTGTGTACACTCAGTTCACGCTATGCAACCGACAGCTTACAAACCTAACTGCTGTTTTGTTTGTAAATTATTTCCTTCTTTTTTTGGCTTGCTTTAAGACACAAAGGTAAACTGGTCAGCACTGCAGACAACGAAACAGAAATTCTCATAGATCGATAATTGATCGTAGTTTAAAATCAAGTGACCAATGAGAAGTTATTATGCAGAACAGAGGTAAGGTGGTGGATGTATTGACAAATTACACAACACGGCTATTGTCATTGGGGACACAACTAAAAATGAATTTAGATAATCAATACTACTCAAGTTGGATCACTGTGGGTGGAGCAAAACGCCTTGTAAAATAGGTAAAAGTTCTCACCATCTCAAAGTTCAAGTAAAGTACATAAGGCTACTGTCGCCAAATGTATTTTTGATATTATCTAAGGTACCTTTTATGGAAATGCAAAGTATTTTGTAATCACACCATATTCTCAGAATGCCCATAGATCAACAAATAGAATTAACCCTGTTCTAAGCTAGCAACATTCGGTTTCATTTTGCAGTTGAACCTTTTCGGCAGATTGGTGTTGTTGACATGGACTCACCGTTGGGCTTAGTGTTTACGGAGCCCATCACGTTATAGCGCACTATAACTGATGAATGTTTTACCACAGAAAATAGGCAGGTGATGATTTCTACTTCATTGATCGAACAATGCACACTCATTACCGTAACCGTTCTTTACTGACTTGTGGAAATAACACACCACTGGTAGAAGTTGCAGTGAATTGCAGTGATTCAGGTGGGTCGTTACGACGAACAACGTTTATGAAGAAAGTGGAACGGTCAGTAAGTAAGCTTCAGTAAGCATATACCAATCGGTCTCAACCATGATGTGCTTTGTTTGAACAGCATGATTACAAGAATGTGAGCGAAAGATACATTACATTCCTTAGTTGGTACACCTTCGTTTTCTCGGAGGCTGAAATGAAGCATCTATGTTCGAAGTTGTCTGTAGACAAGAGGACACCATTAATTTTAGTGGTGAGGACTATGGACAGCTGCTCGCTGGGGACACGTTAAAATCACGGTTACATAATGTACGGTGTACTCTGAAAGTATGTACTTATCTAAAGAAATTAATCAAGAGTAGTATGGAAGGGAGAACAATCGGAGTCCGTTCCAAGGCTTCCAGTGATAATGGGAACTTTATTTTGCCTTGAATTCACAACAGCCAATCTGTAGCGACCGTAACTAATTGATTTCATTAATAAGATCCACCATATTGTACGCTGCATCAGGAGATCTCGCTAAAAGCCAGCAGTATAGATCCATATGAAAAAGAGACTGTGTGAAAACAGCTCCTTATTGCTTGATCTATTACATTGCTGATTTTTGTGATTTCGATTAATCAAACAGCAATCACAAGTTCTCATCAGAAGGAAGTCGCAAACCGTTCTACGGTTTGTTTCTGTCTGGGATAACACCGAACATCTCATCGAACATTCTTGGTTATCTGATCAACTATGACTAACAAACAAACAATGGTATCGTTGTCCTCCCCCCATATCAAGTCGTCTTTCAACGAAAAGTTGATAGCTTACGCAGTCACAATCCGATTACGTCCTTCAGATTTGTGTACTTAAAAATGGTTTCCTCGATCGTCACAATAACCACGGTGATGCACGGCCAATCAACTCATAAGACTTTCTCATCTGTCGCTTGTTGAAGTAGCCCGCTTAACATGGACCTCATTTTGTGGTCCTAACAGCGACGATGTCGCGTTTATCACTTATCAGATCATCCCGTCCATCGTTCAGAATTTGGCTCGTAACATTCTGAACGCCTTTCAGTTCTATTTGACTAAACCCACGGGGGATTACAATTTCTTCAAGACAGTTCTACTGATTGCAGATCCGGTTGTTTGATTACTATGCTGATGCTGGACAGTCTGAAACAAGTAAACAAAACAATTCTGTTCTCATTTGTTTAGGAATCGATGTACCAATGAAGTTAGCAAATATCCCAAGAGAACAAGACGCTTATAGAACAAAACTATCTATGATATTCTGAGATGTACGACTTTTGGATCGTGAAGTTTAATGAAGATGTGGGCATGTGGTTCTACTGTTAATCGATACACTGAAGCAGCACCGTCGGAAGGTACAAATAATCTCCGAACATCTAAACAATCCTGATAATGATGAGTGTATTTGAGGGAAAGAAAGTGCGTTATCCATTGCATTCATTTAGGAGAAAAGAAGATTGCTGTACGCATGAACAGTCAGTAAAGTGAAGGCAAGAACTGAATTACTCATGTTTACTGATATATTTCTGATGAAACTAAAACCACTTCTGTCATCATCATCATTATCATCATAAACAGCAGTATATCAGTGGTTCACACTGATGCTTAACTGCCACACAAACATGAAGAAAAAGCAAACCCTGTATAGGAAGAGAGAAGAAAAAAAGGGAAGGGGAGGGGACCTAACCGCTAAACATAGCTACGTCTATATTCAAACATGCAACATCAAGGCGCCTACACCTTGCAAACAAACAACCGAGCTGTAAGTGAAAATAAGGCGTCATCGGCAAGACAGCTTTCACCGTTTCTAACAGAATCTCCAAACGAAAGAAATGGGTGAATCTTGCCGATGGACATACCTAACCTACATTTCGTAGCATTTACCACTTTGTAGATATAGATAATGATCTAGTTCTACTCCGGACTTCTTACTGAGGTGATTTGCATCATTTTAAATACATGTGAGACCGCTTGAAAAGGGGGTATCAAAACATGCTTTGACAAACTTGTAATGTTGTCTTTGGTGCCATTTGCTCAAGTGTGACCGACGCTTGCTTAAACATAGCACGGGTCGTCTTTCCGCACAACAAAAACTTACTCTTCATCATGTGCAAAGTGTAGTTTTATGGATATTGGAAATTGCTCGAGACTTATTAGCGTACTAAATGGTCAAAGGTGGTTGATGACACATTCTCAAAGATGAGAACAGCTGAGTGAAAGCTAGTTCCAAACAAAAAGTTGATGATCTATGCATTTATGGGACTAGTAGTGACTGGCAGTCATCCGACTGCTGCATATTTCAGCTGATCAAAAGTGAGTGTACAGAAAAGAGTGTACGAAGTATCACTGAAAGTCCCAAGAAATGTCTAGTGAGAAGAATGCAGAAAGAGTAACAGAAACATTTTAAACCAAAAAACTGAGTTTACAGATAGTGATCTGTTCAGTAGAGATAATTGTGCATGTTGGTCTGGCACTGAATATTTACCTTGTACAGTTAATTGTTGCTTACTCCATCTGTGAAAGCAATCTCCATTTTCAGTTTCCACTGTATGCCACACATATGTGACATTATGTTCAAAGCAAGGTGATGTCAGTTTGCTGAAACACGCCTACCAATAACAATGAAGAACATCTTGAACGGAGAAAAATGGCCAGACTACGTCAATATCAATCGGATTTCAGCGCCATCTGTAAAAACACTGTTTCATCTTATGTCACGTCGGACATTCGCTGTAAATATGTATATATCTGCCATATAATATACAATTAAATCACTTTCAAAGAGATGTTCTGTATTATCTGGCATACAGCAATCTTCTCCCATGACAATAGAACAATACACTATCAGAACGCAATATGCTGAGTTCTGTTTGAAAAACCTGTATGCAAAAATGAAAAAATTGAACGCAAAAGTTTGCACTGAAACTAATGTGATACAGACGCCCAGAGTGATTAAACTACATATCACAGGTACTTCAGTTCAGCGCACTAATGTGCTGACTAGGCATGCTTTCGACGAGAGTCATTGATATTTCAGAGCAACCACCGATTTCGTCTTCGGGCTGCAGAGAATGTCGACTTCGTGTAGACAATAAACTAACAATAAGAACATACTTGCTATGACGATGAGATGAGTAGTCCAGACAGGCCGGCCTAAAATATTAATCCCCCAAAAGATTAGTCACACCCCAGTAATTTCTGACTCCTTCTCGTTTCTGATTAGTGTAAATCTACAGTTCCTTGCAGCTATGACGGACAAAACTGCGTTCCACCCTCCGGAAAAAGTGGTCGGTGCTTTGAGTATAATCCCTTTTGGCTAGCTGGGTCATACTACGGTCTAACGGCAACACGATAACAATCAACAAACATCTATGTATCGTTAGTATGTCTGTCAAGGCTCAGCCCTTCTTTATGAAGATCGAATTGATGTTGTCTCCGCTCCCGAAACTCATTCCGCTGGGTTTTCTACTACTACTGTGGTAGTTGAGATGCCACTGATGAGTGCATGCAACGCAAAATTTAGGTAACACTAACAGACATCGTATCTGCAACGGATTAAGCAAATTGGTTCTATTCAATTGTTCCTAATTCAATCTTGACATTTAGCGGCCTTTGTTCATTTCTTTTAAGTAGTGTGTTCGAATACAAAGTTAGTCCGTGGACCAGTTGTGGTTGTACTCACATCCAACCACAATACATCGCCATCTGTTCATGTATGTTTTTTCGAAATAGTGTGTGATGGCAAGTCCAGAGGATCAAGACTTACCTAATATGGCGAAAAGCTCGTTTAATATACAAGATCTTAACTGATCAATTCGAATGTATTTGCTCTGCTTGTGATGTTTCATTTCTCAACCGAAAGTCCAGTTCACACAGCAGCAAGGTATTCAAATAAACGACTTTTGCATTTCTCTCCTTTTGGGTGATGTCTAGCATGCGATGAAATTTGTTTGTCACTGCTCTCCCTCTGGGTCGAGTTGACCCATTAGTGAGTAGTTTGCGATGCACCCATTATGGGTTTTGACCACATCTCAAATCCATATCTCACATCCGCAGCCCAAATAACCACGTCTCCGCCATCATTCCCCATCAAACTACAACGTAAAGTCAGTCTTCTCTTTTCAAGTTCACTAGTTCATCTCCTCTTGAGATGGCAAGAAGAGAACAATTACAAATTGAAGTATTATTCGCTCGGTCAGGTGACAACGAGTACGCTCTCAGACGACGGGCAAGGCGGTCCGATAGTTGCAGTACTGATTGGGCGATGATGAAGGTGTGATTCTTACAGCATCGTCAGTCTGATCGACTGGTGAACGCTAGATCAAAATAGCATTTGTTGGTATTATTATGCTTTTTATTTTATACATTTGTTTTCTTCAAAAACTTTTGCCACAAACTGTGATTTACTACAACCTAATATGATTCGTTTGCTTGTTACTGAGATAACAACAGATAGAAAGTGAATCATGACACAGATGACTAACACCATATTGAGAGAGCATGATGCTAGCTCGCAAGATATGAAACATTAAGTAATTCTTACGTATGTTAATCTGATTTTCAGATGTACAAGTACCGCTGAAGATTGATCGGTATATTAGCGATGCACTGCTATAGTAGACAGGCAGATAACTGCAATATAACGGCGTACCAGAAACGTCCTTCATAATAGCCTGCATCCACTAAACTGTTTATTTTTTAGCCAGTCAGACAGCATTTTTGATCAGAGGTTCACACTCCGAGGTACAATTTTTAACCACATAATTTTACTGATCGATTCGCATGGTAAATCTGAACGGTGAAGGCGTAAAACTTAGCTTGTGTTATGACAGTTCACTCGATCCTTTAGCTGGCTAATGGACTTATGTCTATGGTCGAGGAGAAGATAAACAACAACAGACCCAATCATACAGTATATGCTGCACGCAGATGAACTCCTTCATCAATATTACTTATAACAGCAGTTACTATAATCAATTTACCCAAACCTAAATGTAGCAGGTGAAACCGAGCATATGGAATGCTCGTCATTTTGGGATGTGTTCCTAACTCGTCGGTTAGATGAGTGAATTCGGTTTCATTTTAAAGGTTTTCAACCCATACGAAAAAAATTCCATTTGATGTAGACTATATCTTATCTCACTCACAGTTAAGTTCAGCTTTCGTATTTAGTATCTTTTAAAAAGGAAATGCCATATCAGAATTTCAATCTATTTAGAGTTGGTCACGAGGACAATGAGAATGTCCATAAGTGGTCGTGAAAATCTGTAGTGCACCAAATAAAGAAGCTATCGGAACGTAAGAGTCAAATTAGATCAACACGAGCAATACGACTGCTAGCGGCTGCTAATCACGTTGATTTCGTAGTGTTGCACAATAAACACATCATGAAATACCGCATTCCCAAGGTTTACAGAAACAACTTCTTTCACCGAAGGAACCCAAACCGTTTTACACAAAATCACCCGACAGTGACGCTGAACATTCCTATGTACGGATTACATAAACACATGTAGTTGACAATCAACAAATCTACTTTATATTAGACCGAGATTTCTGGAAAATTTTTTATGTAAGTGATAACCGGAAGCAACCACATACTGTGTATTTATTATTACGCTGAAATAAACATTATCCGTTCAACTACAACCAAATCTTAAGCAAATTGTAGTGAGTGATGTTCATTGCTATTATAACACAGTGAATTGGTAAACCTATTTCATTGGTTATTCGACTGAAGTTCAGTTCACAAGTGATTCAGTCAAGCAAAAACAATATATCGGATACAACAACTATGATGTAATTAATTACAATAAGACTGAATAGAATTTGTATTTACGTAATGGAAACGTGAACCTTTGATATAACCACACTTAACGCAAAATATTGGAATGCTTATATAAAGGAAGATATCAACACAAGACAGCAAATTGAGTGACTAATTTTTGAACTCGAATCTTCTGTGAATCTTCTGCACAGTCATCAGTTGAACTCCAGAAACTCTAGATCAAGGACTAGTTGTCGCTCCATATTTAAAAACTTTGTTAGATAGAGTTTTCGTGTGGCGACCCTAGTTGTTTAATGCTGACAATGTTAGAGTTCCGACTGCCATTTGTTTCGAAATTTTGTATGTGCTCAAACGTTTGTTTGAACGAGTAGTGATATCGACAGGGACTCAGAGCATTCAAACGTATGACTCACAAGGCGCGTTCATCTATCGTTCGTTGTATTGTTTTTTTTTTACCCCATTACTAACTCTCTGTTACGTCAATTTCTCATATCGACAGTATGCTCCATGTTGACCCATTGACTTAATCTAAGCCGATCGCCTTCGGTTCGCTTGATCCTACACTTACGATCCTGTATACTTATCAACTTCGATGACGGATAATATAGCACCGCTCGAGAATAACGACTCACACAATGAAATTATTGATAGTCTTCAGCTGCCGAACGATTGTAAACAATCAGTCGGTAGACGCAAACGTACGTTTTGCGTGGAATTGGATACTAGAGAGACCAGCGTTACACGACTGATATCGGATACAGAGTCATGCTAATTGCTCAAAAAACGCGGTTACAACCGTCGTTGTACCTTCTCACGTAGTTTGTAACGAATGTCGAGCGACAAAACAACATACCACACTAAGGGTATCTCGTGGTTAAACCAGTACTAATGATTGTAGTTACAGTTATACAGAGTGGGTTATGATGGAAGCGTTTTTTTTAAGAACAAATCATCTGCACGCGCAAAAGAGGTTGAAGAAAATAGTAAAGTTGCTACCTTGCAAAAGAAACAATCTCAACAAAGTTATCAATTAGTTTACGAAAGAATCGAAACAAGTTGATTCGATTATAAATGGTACAAGGAAAAATATATTGTTTTATCAATCAAATACAGAGGGCAGACTCTTTCACTGATAACCCACTCATTCAGAAGAGAAAGATGGATTGAGAACAACTATTTTACTCTGTCATTTACAGGGCTGTAAGCAATTTCATACAAGCAGGACTGACAAAATGTTTAAAACACATATGGATATAGTCCGAAGTGTTTAGTAGACAGTTTTCCCATATCGCCCACGTGAATTTATTACGATTGGCATAAGGCCTCCTAACATATTTCGGAAAGTCCGTTACCATGTGGATCGTGTTAGTCGGACACCACAGTTTGTTGTAAGCAAGTGTAGTGGAAATTTCCGATTGTTGAAATCAGCGAAGCTTTTGCTTCATACAACTCATCAGTCACAGCCTTGCCCTCAGGAGCTGCTAACTATGGAATCGAAGGTGTCATGGTTCTCAGTATAGAAAACATTAGACAGTGTTGTTTTCAGTTTGCGCTTTTTGAAATTTCACAAAAGCTACATAATAGAAGCAGATGCAACTGATATATCTATATCGTAAAATACGTGTTCCAGACAAGTAAGAATTACATCAAGACAGATGGAGGCAAGCATAATGAAATATATAGCCAAGATGAGGTGCAAACACAATGACCACTAAAACAGAGCAGATACTGGCCTGGCACACAAAATGCATGAGTTCAAAAAATACCCAGTCGCTAGTGATTATCACGACGTAAGTCAAAGATGAACGACTTGAGAGCTGAAAGTGATGACAATCTAGTACTTCAGAAAGGCCAGAAATAGGGTATGACGATTGGAGATGTGTGTGTTATATACGGAAAATCCCAACAGATTAACTGGTACCTGACTGCCCGGAAAAGAAGAGAAGTCACGTTGGCCGTCGAAAATAGTATCGTTTTGGTTTTACATTCATCATGTAACCGTTATATGACAATAAATAACTTCGCAAGCCAAGAGTCTTCTATGGTCGTCGTATAACAAACAGAAACAAGTCACACCAAACGGCTTCCTCCATCCAAATAAAAAACATTTCAAGAATCAATATGAGAATTCTTGTCCTACTCGGAATCAAAATGACATGCAAGCCAATGGTAATCATTCAGAGTATAATCATAAGGGTCAGAAACAAATCAACAAAGTCTGTTGCAAACAAGATAAAAGGTCATGATAGAAAAATAATGGAACTCGATATTATGTTTTCATTGATTACAGATGGAGAGGTACCACCAAAAGTGACCAAAGTTATCAATTCAATTCAGAAAATTAAGTACTATTTCACTGACACAAACCCGGTACGCGGATTACCCGAATCTTGATGCCTCAAACAAAATTTAATCAACCAACGTGTACAGAAGTCTATGAACAGATCAGAAACCCGTAAAATGAATTACTCAATCGATCAGAGGTATCATGTCATCTGAGGAGAAGGTAACGATCAAGAAGCTTATCAGATACCATACACCTTCCAGGACTGACCGCATGACTAGAATTTAACATGTTGAATTCTCGAATTTGTGCCTTTTCGCCCAAACTCTTGAACTCCCAGTCGTTGTTTCAAACTGGGTTTTTCAAAACAACTAACTAGCTCCATACTAAATCCAACTTGTGGTGTTATCTAGCACGGTGAAGAAATGTTTGTAAGCTTACCGGCATCTTAGGGAATGACTCAGCCCCAACACTATCCACATTCAGAAGTCCGAATGTTTTCAACCGTTGACGCCCGGCTGCTTGTATTCACAGTAGGTCATACCCACATGTCGAACTAAACGTGTATCACATTTAGCAGAAAACCACTGCTAGCAAAATACAAGACTATTAGTTTTTGTGTACATGACATTTTACTGATACGCATGACACTCCCATCTTGGACCTTCATGCTAGAACAATGCTGTAAACCAAGCTGTTTGGTTTTTTGCAGCATGAAACCTGTTTAATAGCCCTCTTGTTTCGCTCGATAAATTGCTGAAAGCTTCATATTGGACGATAATCCTCCGTCCACAGTCTGTTAACGTCCAATTAGTCGGACAAAATCGGTCTTCTTGAATTTACTTTTGTTCGCTTGTAACAAAACCGGGATAACTTCGCATACATACATACATATATCTCTGCTAACATAAACACACACTAGCCTGAAACCATCTTAGCGACAAATAACTTGTTTACTGTACAGTCGATATGTGTAAAATTCAGTGCACTTATGGAAACGGTGATTCTACGCTTTACATAGATTTTAGAAGGAAGAAACTGAAAATCAAGATTTATAGGTGCTTGTATTCGGGCACAACAACAACACGTACAGTTATCGTATATTATTCTTTCTCTGCATCTCTACGGGGACAAGCAGTGGTCAAGGTGAAAACAGATTTTCATATATTTATCTGTTCACTGTGGTGCGATTAATTTACATAGTGCACGGAACAATGTAGGACCACATATAATCATTGTTATTGTTGAATCGCTTTTGAAAGCAGATAAATAGTTTGTGGACAAACTTCTTCCAGATAGCGTACTAAAATTGAACATCATTTACAACTAGACGTAGCTTTTGTATTCACAAAGGCATTCCAGCCAGTCTCGTCCTGCGGGGTTACTGACCATGACTTTAACTCTTATCAAAACTCGTCAGTAATGAATATCCTTGTCATGGCTAGGAATGCACTACAGCCACGCTTTCAGGAAGTTGTCGTGTTGACCACTGTGCCATTGTCCTCGTATTTGGCACGACTGAATCTTGACATGCAATTGCTTGACCACATTCGCCTGTGAGTAGTGTTTAATGATTCTCTAGTCTCAAACACACCGAATTAATTAAACATCCTTGTAGCAATGTTGCAATCCGGTTAAATCCAAACACATAGTTTATCAGCGCTTCCTTGTCTAGTCGCGGTTTTAACTCATATCACAAATTTGTTCCACAGCATTTTGAGCAACGAAATAATAGGAATCTTGTGTTGTCCTGAGTGTGCAGAATTTCAACTATTGTCCTATTGTTCCACTTTTACTTCAACCATTTTAGTATGTGTTCTCTTATTTTTTTGTACACTGTCGAAAGTGTAATGGCATTGTCAAGTGAAATTACAGGTTTCGAGGTGTATAGAACAAACTATTGACGCGAATTGTACTCTTCGATCATTTTAGCCAAGTTTGAACTTCGAAATTTCAAGACTTTTCAAACATATGAGAAGATAGATGACGTGATATTAGTATTGTTGAAATATGAATAATATTAAACTGTTAATCGCAATAAAGTATTAACAGGTATGAACTATTCACAGGGTTGTGTTGAATAGCAACAATCAGAGTTCACGGATGTTAGCAATTTCCATTTCATTTTAACAGTGGACTGTATCTTCCATGTAAGCTATTCATTCAGAAATTGATAACATGATCGTTCACTTTTCTATTTCTTATAAAATAACATCTCGGTTCTTCTTTACGGCTAGTCCTTCGTGAGTATGACCTGCTGTTTGCAAAGGGTTTCAGGTCAGACTACTCGGAGATGAAATCATACATTCATTGTCACTACTCACTAAAGAGATTTGGAGAAATGGAATGTACTGGATATTACAACTTCTCGAAACTTAGGATTTTTAACACTCACTTATGTAGCGAAAGACAGACAGATGTTTCAAGTCTGTGATGGGAGTTGATTCAGCAGATTAAGTTTCATTGCCAACATAACCACTGTGAATACGTGATTCGTTCATCCGGGTTATGAACGCAAATTTATGGGAGATTCAACGTATTTGACAAAAGGATTGAAAATGTAGTGAAAGAAAGTTCAGGTCAAGAGCGATGGCTTCTTCAATTGTCACCAAACGACATTTCTACTGTTTTTATTTTACACCGCGAACGCGAGAGGCCGGTCGACATGAATCGGAAGGACTGATTGCCTTGACTCCGGTTAAAGCTAAGCGATCGAAGGGAAACGGACCTTGGTTAAGGCTACAGCCAACCAACCAACATGTTCCTTCCAACCACGTTAAGGTAACCGAGTTTTGTGCTGATTGTGTGATTTTTCCATAATAGCAAGCACAATAAAGTTTGGCTTGACGAGACAGTGCGTATTTGCCCGGGGAAGTTAAGATTGGCAAACAGTCAAACTGCAGAATGAGTATCGTTAAGGGATACCCCATATTTGTAGGCCACACTGTCAGCTATCGAATAAATTACGTAATTGTGGTTGATACATTGGCATACATCCTCTTTCTGTTCAAATAACTTGCCAATTGTTACGTAGCTAGACTTTATAAACCTGAATGAACCGGTACAAACAAGAATTTATTTGGCAAATGGTTGATTATTAATAATGTGCATGTTAATTAACAATCGAAATCAACCTTGGCTGCAAACCCACTGTTCACATGATCAAGCCAGGTATACGTGTTTCAGTTTCAGTTTGAAAAAGAACCGCGATAATACAAAATTTTGAATAGATTGGTCATTATTTTGTATACTGCGATTAAAAAACAGAAACAACCTTGCTTAAAGACAGCAATGACTGGACTACATTCAAACAGTTTTATAATAATATCAGCAGGAGTGTTGAAAACAATAATGGACATACCGCAAGTTAGCGGAATTTAAAGCTGCACGTCTCACGATTATCCGATTAAGTACAGAGGATTAATACATTCAGTTGTACTGGACCTATAAATACGAGTCGTACTTTTAGTCCATAACCGTGAGGTGATTGAAGCAAATCAGTTATCTGGGTCACTACTGGTTGACAGTTAAGACGCCTACCATTTCCAATTGTGATGACGATAAGCGATACAATATTTCAATACATACCAGTTGCAGTCCAGAAACTGAGCTACGTAACTAAAGTCAGGTATTCAAGCAGATTTGGAGGATGATAACTGACAGTCAAAGCTGAAGGGTGTGCATTCTTTAGGAGAATGGAACAGAGCGGATCGTTGTTCAGCTTTGAGATTATAATAAACTGTAGTGTTCTCTGAGGTTGTGGTTAGGTTCGGATTCCGATTCCACTTAGCTATTTGCTAACACCAAGGACACAGTCAATATGTGAATCGAAGTTAGCACTCCAAATGGACTTCTAACATATTTTAGATGATAACCCACGTAAACCTTCTCCAAAGCCACTACAATCTCCAAGTAGAAGAACTTGTTTACTCCAATTTTCTACTAGCATAATTACGAAGCTTTGGCCTTAAAAAATGTAGTTTCTTGTATCCTTTGGTTACGGTTATGTCAGTCTTATATTAATGTCAGGGCAACAAATCAGAATGGAAACGAACCATAATCCATAACTTGTTAAACACAAAAACCAGGTATGCGCGTCGAGGTTTAACCACTTAAACGGATGATCGGCTGCCTAAGTGTATTAAACGTTAAATGAAACAGGGCACCGTGTTTCACGCGGTCGGGTCAAAAAAAGCTTTCATATCATCTTTGTAGTGGGGACGTGGAACGTGAAAAGATGAGCAATTCCACCGTTACAATTGGCCATGTAGACAATTATTCCACTGCATAGTCTTTGCATACATTCTGAATATACAAATAAAGTAAATCCAACTCTGGTGAGTAAATGTATGATAAACCCACTACGGGCGACTCATGCACCAATTAGACGTTTACAGTGCAGTCACTCAGATGTGCTCACGTACACTGACAATGTTCACTGGGAACAAACTAAGTTGCCTTTGATACTAAAGTTTAAAAAATTATTGACGAACACCAGCCATCCATCCAGTCATCACTTCTCACAAAGCAATATGTATGTCCCGTAGAATGTCTAGGAGCTTCCTATAGTGTTCTTCATAATTGTCAAGACCTACAAAGTGGAGCCATGGCAACCAGGCCAGTTACAGTTGTATAAATTAATAGGAACGGTACAGTGCATCAGACGGCACGTATCAGACGATAAAATTACATAAATCAGTGCTTCCACTGAATGCGTGTTCATGTACATACACCTACCTACCGGCTTCCATCGCTACCTATGTAATTGTTATCGATCACCTTGCAGAAGGTGGTGGGGTTTTGTCTTCTGGGATGAGTTAAGGAAGGTCATATACGTTTTTGAATAAGAATCGATAATCAAGCAAATGATCGGGATTCACCAAGGTTCACATAAACCATGACTAACGACAGGCCAATAGCAAAGAATGAATAAGTAGTGTGGCGGATTCGTTAACTTAGGAAAAGTCCTCCTGGGGTAGTCGTTACCCGAGATTATTTAGTGGATTCCGCATGAGACTATGGGATGAATGGGTGACTGAGTTAAAACGTGAATTTTAGGGCTCCCTTTCTGAATTCGTGGTGTAGCAGGTAGATCGTTTTCTGTGTTTAGACATGCTGTTTTTGTCGCCGGCTCGCCGAAACTCAGTTTCTAGAACCGGATTCCCTTTAAAGACAGTGTATCCCGTTGACATTGAGTGAGTGAGTACTTCAACAGCACACGTCGACTTAACTGTAACGAGCTTAAGCCAGTGTATCGCAGTTTATGTGTGGCTAACAGATACGCCTCAGGTAGGCTGACAGTGAGTTTCGCTAACGCGATTTTATTTGGAAAGTTTGTCCGGACCTGTATTCAACAGTTCATATCATTAGAGACGATCGTGGACCAGAAAGTACTCTCTTGTTTACGCAGAGTCACCGACATGATATTACGCAATGTGTCACGACAGTTTTAACGATCGGCGTCCTAAGTCTTTTGGAACTTGCCATCAAAAACCATTCTGTCAATGCACCAAAGTCAGCTACTGCATGAGAATTTTTTGTATCCAGGTTTACGCAAGGTAGTTAGTATGCCATAAATTCTTTTTTATTGTTGTCTCACGAACAACCCTGACGCGCTTAACAAAGTAATATCTTGAGTTTTTTTTGTCCGCAATGGTTTTGGAACCATGGAATTTATCCACACTTAAAAGACAGCCCTTCTAAGAAAGAGATAGCTGAAATCGAACCCCTTGCAAAGGCACAACGTGGGCTTCGTAAAACCAACACAACTTATTATTTACCTATACCTTTGAGACCTAGAGTCGCTGATGAAAAGAGGCCCATTGAAGACTTCCACAAGGACGTTTATAAAGTTATTGCCAAGGCACATCACTTTAGCTCGATACAGATACAACGGAGACCTCGTGGGGCTACTTACTGGGCGGATAAGGGATGGTCAGCCTGAAATTAAAACTAAGACAGTATTAACCGGCCATTTTTCTGCTTTATCATCTATCGTATAGCTAAATTCCATAAAAACGCATCTCAGATGCTGTGTCTTCCATTCTACTTGTTCTTGATTTTTAAACTGTACTGAGGTAACATAGCTGTTTTAGACAGATTACAGGCAATTATGATGAGGTGTGTGAGATCCAAATTTTTGTGCTGCACTGCAAGACGATATGAACTCTCATATTCAATGGTCCACTTATAGACACTTCTTTCTAAACGGTGTTGTCTGGTGACTAATTCAAGTCAGTTATCAAAATCATGCCGATTGTTAGCTAGACAACCACAAGAACACTTAGGACAGATGTCTAAAACTTGTGCGGTCATGGGTAAAAAGGGCACAAACGACAGTGAACCTTTCGGTAGAAACTGTGAACGTTTTTACCCTAAAGCATTCACCAAACTGGACAAATCCAGTGTACGCCTACAGTTGGAAAACCTGTAGGATTCGCAAATTAAAGGTTGCATTAGTCAACTCTAGATAAACGTGGAAAAATTAGACTTGATATATCATTTCGTGCCACGAATTTCAACGTCGATTAAATGACGAAACAGGCAAAATATGTGAATACGGCAAAATGCTCGAAAAAAACGAGGTCAAAAGCCAAGTGGCTCGAACCATTCACAATCAAGTTATTTCAAAGATTGGTGCAGATGATTGTGGACATCACGGCGGAGCTTCAGGTGTGTGATGACTTGAGCTTCATTAAGTTTGGCCTCGGAGGACAGTACAGGATCGTGGAGCAATTTGGCCAATCAACAATATATTAGCATTTGATTAGTTAATGAGCCACTAAGAAAGTATATGTTCGCTTGTGAACGTGACTAAACATTACAAGTTTGTTATTGCACTAGCTCACCACTGGCAGCAACTGAGTAGAAAATAGTTGACTACGGTTGAGCACTCTGCTTCTCCCTAGAAAACAAAATCATAATTTTTGCGAGTAGCAGAAATCAATAAATCATCACACTGCTAACGGTACAGGCTCGTCTACTGCTGTGTATCAGACCGTTTTCTACAGAGGTAATGTCAATAATAATCTTCGCTGTTCGCATGATCCAAACTAAATTTTTCCCCGTCAGAGGCGACCACCCTGTAAGATTATGCTCTTCCGATGTTTTTAAGTTGAACGTATTTTTTGTCTTTTGTTGCTCCTTGTCGATGACTGTATTGGTATGATCTTCCAGTAAACAAACACCGACTAACTCTTTGTGATTATGTGATTTGCAGTTTTGGAAACTACAGCGTCAAATTTGTTTATCTGTTGCCTATGTTGTTGCTTCTGTGAACACCGAACGTAATAGTTTTTCTTCTGTCTAACTAATACAGTTATGCTTTATTCTTTGCGTTAGTTTTTTTCTTCTTGCAAAAGTTCACTACTGCTCTCGGTCTCTGCAAGTTCTTCCAGATTATTCTATCGCCAATCCCATTCACTTAAAAATCCGCAAACGCATTTTTCTATGAGCTCGCAGAGAACGACAAGAGAATGCAGTTGGTCCAGTTTTGGAGCAAACTAATTTACGATTACAACTGAATGGCAGCGCTGATAACCCTTATCACAATTAGACAGGTGAATTGTCACACACCTTTAGTTCAGACGCGATAAGAGTTTGTCACAGTGGATGATTTTACGATTCTGGTTACCCTCTTAACATATGATATTACGTCAAGAAACTTTATTCGCAAAATGTTTCTACTTCCTGTAGTCTTGAGAGAGAAAAATCAATTATAGGTGAGCACATATCTTGAATTTTTATCAAGAGCCGGTAGGCTTATATATGTGGGACAAACTGCAGGCTCATGCGCTATGTCATTCAAAGATTTGAATCGTTCAGTGCTTTCTGCAGAACCACAGCTAAATTCATATTGCGAGCTTTACATGTGGCACAGATACGTATCCCTGAATGATTCGGAATATCCGTTACAAAGAATACTCACTCACCTATGAAACCGAAGGTTGAGCGGTAGGTTCAGTCTGAATGCTCTTGTAAGCAGCAAGCACGATGAGATAAAATCAAACACCGATCGATTCACCTCCACTATACTAGATAGAACCATTACCAACCAAGCACACAAAACATCTTTTTAAAAATTTTTTTTATACCTATTGGTGAGTATGTGAAACAGTTTTGTTGTATTCTCGACTGACCACCTATTCGGGTATTCGGATTTCTGAATGTAACAAAGAGTTATAAACGGTAGAAGTGGACAATCGATAAAGAAAACAAGAAAACTATAGAATAATATCAAAAGCGAGTTTGACCTTGTTTTCCAACAACGTATGCGTTTATTGTAAGTTCTAGGATGAAATAAACACATAGGTTTGTTCCTATCCAAAGATGAGATGGACAGATATGTATTAAGGTGTGCTGTTACCCAGAAAGGTTAAATATATTGGGTCATTTTTCAATCACCTGCAAGCGTCCAAGAGATGTCTTATTTATGATATACAGAACTAACCAGGAACGAACGATAAAGTCTTTATTTTTTCAAAACTGTATTGAGGGTTCTAGACTATGCGGTCTGCTGTGCGTTCCACAGGTTTCGTATTTAGGCACTGTTAAGTTCCTCATTGTACTTCGAGTAGGGGATATTCGGATCCACACAAGTCTAATAACATGGTTCACTCGGAAGAAATATACCGATAAACTAACCATTCAGTATGATTTGTGATGGTGGCTGACTACTGAAGCATTGTCTACGTTAATTAGGCGTGATTATCATTGTGCCTGGGCAAAAGTTCAACAATGAAGGTGTTTCACGCGGTCGATCGTTGTTCAGCTCCACAGCGAACTGGACATGTTTGCCAGTATAGATAGTTTACGCCAAAGTTCAACTGTTTACTATCCACTGGAGACAACCAGACTGTACAGTATTTAGTAGATTATAATGATGAACACTGTTTATGATTTGATCTCAGGTTGTAATTCGAGTCGATTGAAAATTCGCCTTAAACCCATTTTTATCTAGTAATATATCGATGCTATTTCAGGATTAACACACTTGCTATTTCTTCGTCCGAAAAACATTTTTGGACAGTTCAATATCTATTGACCATTCGAAAGAGTATATAGAATAAACTGTTACGTGCACTTTGTCCCTTGGAATTTTATAATTAATTAATTAAGTGATACGATGCCAAATGGAGATCAGTTTTTCACTCAGCGGCACTGTCACTTAGATTTTGAGGTTCAGAAAACAAACATTTAATCTTAACTTGCAAGTGATATTGTTAGGAATGAATTTATGCGATTTACACAGAATGAAAGATTTTCAGAAAGAACTCACTCCATCTATATAAGTATAGTTCCACCACCAAGGGGGAGAATCGGAGGAACTGTAGGTCAGATCATAAATAATCCGCGCTTGTATCAAGTTCAAGTTTTGCCCCCGACCGGTGGCTGTTAACAATGCAGTACTTCCAGAATATGCTGGCAACAGCTGCATGGTTAACGGTTTGTTTAACCCATTCACGGAAACATATCTGTGATTCTGCGAGCTTAGATCAACCAGCTTAAACTGCCTGATTGCTCGGAAGCAATTCGGTTGCGAGTGTATAGGATGATTTTGGGATTGCAAGAAACGAGAAACCTTTCCATGGTGAGTATCCGAAGCGTGAGGTGGTGGTTTTTTATCGTATAATAATGAGTTGGATTGTACAATGTTTTCCACTTTATCATCTGCTATTTTATCTGCTTGAGTGGAAATCGGTCCGGTAATTGTCCATTTGCCATCAAGTTCATCCGCCTGATCGTTCAGCTGTTGCAGATCGTTTTTTAATGCCTGAATTGTCTGAAGATTACATTGCATTGTTGAATTTGTATCCATCTGCTTTCGAGCTAGGTTACCAATGGCAAAATTGTTGCAATGAGTGGTTGGACGAGTGACTGTGCTCAGGCTAAAGGGTCGTTGTGTTTGGTTGAAGGATATTGGTTGGGCGGTGGCCGAAATAACAGAAAAGGTTGGCATAGATGCCAGTTGTAAAAGGTTAGCAGTGGTTATAGAGGGTCTAGTTATGCGGGAATCGTGGTGCGGTGAAAGTTCTTCACCCGATGTATCAATGTCTAACGTGCTCCAAAAAGGTCGTCTACTCAATTTAGAAGACTCTATGGGGCTGTTATATTGTTGCTGCCCTGTATTTTGAACGGACGGGGATACCATGGGGATGCTACGACAGAGACTGGATACTATTGGAGTCGTTGGTTTCAAACTGTGGAGCGTAACAGATGAAGTGTACTTAGCTCCAGTAATATTCTGTCGACCAGCGTGAGTTAGAAATTTGTTTTCCAAGTTTAACATTTCACCGGAACCGTGAGAAGTAGAACACTTTTCTTCAAACAACTGCTGTAAATTTGGACTCGATTTGCTTTTAGTATTCAACATTTTCGACCCAGCAACCCTCTGAGGTCTTCCATACCGCCTACGAGCTTGACTCACACGGTCCGAGTGATTTGGTCCCAAATAGGACTTCAACTCAAGCCATGATTGCGGACCTGGTGGATAGAACGGAGGACGGCCTTTGATTGTTCTACCAGGGAAAGATTGACGAGTCCCATAGTATCTGTGGGGATGACTTACTTCCGTACGAGTGATTTTGTGTGTTTGTCGTTGTGATGTGGTCGTTTGTTCGTAGTCACCGTCACTGCTTCCCGGCAATTCAGCGTGAATAGACAATTCCTCTTTGATAAGACTAGATTTAGCTTGGGGACAGTTGGCAGAAGCCGTTTGTGTCTGCACCGATTGCTGCGACGGAATTGTATTAGATGACAATCGTATTGGCTTTACATCGTGGATGATTGCAATCCTTTCACCTTTCGATTGGTCCTCCACGAGGTTATTTTGTGTCAAGTTTGCTGACTGCGATCTCCTTTCGCTGGTACTATCGAAAAACCAAACATGTGAAGCGCAAACCCGCTCTGAAGTGTTTGATGTATCACTTGTGTCTGTGGCCCAAGGGACTTTTTGTCGTTGCTGCGTCAGTAATGGGTACATACGTCTTTGGGTAACGCGGACAGGGGCATCAATCATTGATACTCTGCAAGGGCTTGTAGACTGACTGATAGAACGGTGATTTTCCCGCGGCATGCTCAGTAGTGGTTGTAGTTAGTAGGTTGGCGAATATCCGAGAGTGTAGACAGTGAAGATTACTTTAACAGTTCACCCACTATTCCCTATATACTCCACTGCATAAAAAGTTGCTTAACCATTTTTTCGACTGTGTGAACAGCTGAAATCCCAACGTTAACTAATAGCAGTTTTTATGGAAAGCCTAATCGATCGGATTAAATTTTGTTACTCACATGCGTGTATATTAATTGATTTATACCGTAGTTACATTTGGCGCACACACATCCACAGCTTATGTACGAGCCAATCAGGCGAAGCGTATACGGATGTGCCCACATGGGATCATGAATATCTATGTATGAGACGTAGTGAAATACACACTAGTTGGATTCGCAAAAACAGTTTATCTAATCCAAGACCAAAGCAACAGAACAAACTTACACGTGTTAACCGATTAAATTGCCTACCTACCGAACCATAACTAGTCCACGTAACGCGAACGTAATTACGGACTAAGGGATAACAAAATCACGTGGGTAGAATCGATCAAAACAATCCAGACAGACGGGCATAGTTGTAAAACATCGAGTTATTAATTAACATTGTAATATGAAACCGTTTGTTAAGTATTAAGTTGCTTAATTTTGTGTAACTTGCTGCTTTTTAGGTGGACTGTTTTTTTTACAATTATATTACTTTTAAAATTTGTCACCGATGCTTGTCGACTCGTGAATGGAACTTTCATTCTTAAAGTCCAGTTGGTCATAACTATAGTATTTCAGGAACATATGTCGCGAGATATTAACATTTCGTTTACTGTCTTCAATCATGAACTATTCTAATGTTTTATGTCCGTGACTAGGGAGAGTAAACAAAATGTTAACATCTCGTGATGAATGTGTTCCACCGTTATTGGTCAACTGGATCAAGGGAATTAAATGTTATATTGATTATCAACCTGTGCCTGATTTCTGACTGTGTCAGATTTAAATACCTAGTTAACCACTTTTTGACCACTTACAACTTTCTGGTCATATATATAGAACCTCAGTAGATACTAATTTTACGGTAAAATCTCCAGGAGTCGATTTAGCCCGTTTTCTTTGTCAATCTAAGTAGCAACTCACCTTTTTAATGGAACAAAACCAAACTAGAAAGTACTACACTCTCAACGTCCTTTTTCAGTAGACGTGTTTAAGTGGATCCACTTGTTGATTGCAATAAAAGAAAGGATTATTCGTATTCTTTTCACTTTCTCAGAGTGTGTTGGGGGGTGTTCCTGATAGAAGTGCAACAAGAATTGCACCAGTAAAGCTTTCCGCGACCTTCAGAATAAAGTCAACATTGTCAATGATATGGCGTTAGGAAGTGCACTCTTTAACGAAACAGACAGTACCAATGACGGAGTATTAGTCGGTCCAGTTTTTGGGGTATCAGCGTCTACTGGATGGCGCAAGCCTATGTGTGGAATCGAACGTCAGCTGTCTGAAGTGAAGCTGGCATATTTTGGTCTACGTTTTTTGAGACAGGTTCAATGGCAAATACACGATTATGTATGATTCCAAGTAGACAATCAGATTGCAGCTGTGCGACCGGACGCCAGTACGGTACAATTGTATTTAAATCGTATTTCCTCATTTGCAAAATGAAGCGCCGTTAACCTGATCCGTTCTAACTCCACACATGTCATATGTGGTGATCGCTTCTGATTCGCTTGCCCGCCTGATTACATTATGTGTTAGCTCCCTCACATGGATATTCAGAGTCTCTATGTTCTAGTTTTTAACTTTTCCTCGCCAAGTGTTGTTGCAATTTCTTCTCTTTCCTGAGGTGGAAATCATTACATACGATCGAATGCGTAATTGTCACAAATACGATCCAATATTAAGGCACATATTTTTCGTGCTGGCCCACTTTTATAACCACGAGAGAAAACACTACGAACTCAACTCTCTTCCTTGCATATTTTCATCACTGATGCATATCCTTTCCCGGATTGAGTGTGGAACTTTGGTGTGGAGGTTTGTGAAACAAGTATGCTGAGATTCCTGAGGAAGGTCATCCGATGTGGTTCGAACACAGAATTACAAGGTGCCTGTAACGTTGTGTTATTCTCAGTCCATCTACCAATAGGTTGAGAAACACTGTCGTGACAGCCTCCCCGTGTTCAGGACGGTTCCATCAATTCGAAACATTCAATCAGAATCACCAGAAATATGGCTACACTATGGTCGGATGTGATTTTTTCACGTTTCTCACAAACCGAATCCATTAATGCCTAGCAGTGGTTTGTTCTACAATTTGGAATATGGTTTCGCGTTCGTCATGACTACGAAGATGGCTAGCAGACTGTATAACTCAGCTCGGATTAGATGTGCAAGATCTTGGGTGTTTTTAGCACTCACATGATTGTTTCAGACTGTTACTATCATTACCAGTCGGGGAACATTTACCGGTATTCAGGTTAGTTGGGGACGTGATCACACCCTTTCATCCAAAACGACGATTCATGCTAGTCTAAAGCACACGTGATGTATTTCGTACCCTGAGTTGGTGCTCGTGACGGATATTATGCATCCGTATTGGATGACCTCCGTTTCCGATGGTCTCACATCAGTGAGAAGTGTTTCAAGTTTTCTCTCAAGAAATAATTGTGATCTGAGCGAACGGTCATCACTGACTGTGATCGCCTGACATCAAACTGAATACACAGATCAAGAAGAAGTTTGTGTCACACTCTACGATGAATTGCTAATCAACTGGAAAGTTGATACCGTGACGTCCATCACGGAATTACAGACAATTCGAGTTTTGCACCCTTCGAAGCAAGTGTCTCAGTAGTTGAAACGTGGAATCCCTGTTCACTCCGACTGTTATCGCAATGAAGTGCAGTTGCCCACTGTAGTTCAATCAGTCGAGCTGTTTTTCTTTCCTACGACAAACCTATCAATCAGTCTGTACGAATTAAGTGGAGTGAGTAGTTGGTGGTCAGTATCGTTCTGTCAATATCCTTGATTAGTTGGTTTATCAATTAGACAGAATCTGGGGCCTGTTGCCCATTACACTTGCCAAATAAGGTGTCGAAATGATGTAAAAAAGAAAAATATTCACAACTGCAGAACAGAATCATATTTTCTACCCCGAATTGTAGGAAAGTACATATTACCAATTTTTCGAGAATGTCGAAAGATGAAAGCGTCCTACAAGGTAGGTTTTCGATCATAAAGAATATCCTTCAAAATAAACTTTCCTTTTGCAATAAGCGGTGTAGAACGACTCACGTTAGCCCCTACAATGTTTGCTGTGGATTGATGACAAAAATAGTGTCCGGCCTCACGCTGTCTACTTCCTAGGAGCTACACGTTACCGTAAAGGTTACCGCGCCAATACAGGGAAGAACCTACAGTAAAAGTTGTAAGACCCATGAAACGAAAAGTTATGTCAATTTGTTAAGTGCTTGAAAGGAAAATTAGTAGGAACTTTTTCGTGCCTCAATAAACACAAAAGTTAGATTCATGCAACTGCAAAATGAGCACAGACTCTCTTTAAGGATTCCAGACACTTGGCGACTTTGATTGCAGTGACAGATTCACTTTATGACCAAAGGATTCCATATGAATGATTCTGATTAAACAGGCCCACGATGATTTGTTTTAAACCTTTCGGTTGAAGGGATGAACTAATAATGATAAAACAAAACCACCTACCTTAATTCTTGCGTCAGTTCACCCAGAGGTTTCGTCAGTCACCAACTGAGACGTTGGAAGTAGAACATGGCATAACTCATTGCATATTATTTGACTAACGATTGGTTCCGGTGACAACTAATGAAGTGGTGATTACTGGGACCAAACGTTTGCAAAAACCCTTTCTCAACCCATTCTGGGGCTGTGGTACATGCTTCCTTGTTTGCAGGCCAACCACAAAATGGCTGGTCAATTTCAGCCTATAAGTGGAAGGAAGTCTAATAGCTACGGAAACCATCTGAAGACCTTGAGGAACAACTGTTACACTAATTACCTAATTTCTCACATCTAGGCTAAGAATATCTCTTTTAGTTTCTTGCATAAAAAAACTGAGGTGAAGACCCGCACACAGACCAGAATACATGGTCAGCAACCATATCGACCAGTTGGTAGGTTTCATGTATTCAAGGCAAACATCAAGTATCAATCGGAAGAGTTACATATCGCAATACTACGAAAACATATTGTACACCTTTAAAAATGTGAAATCCCTCGAATAATTGCTAAAACCGGATGACTGAAAGGTTAACATGAAAACTATGACTAACCGTAAGTAACGCTGATACTAAAAACATAATCATATTCCGTAAGTGGCCGCTTCAACACATTGCGACTAATACTATTTTATGCTTAGTGTTCAGGGCCTCTCTCCAACTGATTTCATTTGATCGGTCAGTTTAACGGGACAATTATCCTCTTCCACTGAACATACCGTTCATCTTTGGGTTTCAGCGAACCAAATCGCCTTACCTTCATACTAATTTTGATTATTAACTTTCCTATTGTCACTTGATTCGATATATAATTGTACCGGCCCAGGATGAGAAGTTATGGAAAACAATTCTGGTCACAGAAACCAAACATTTTTACATGATTTCTACAGGGATTTTCAATTATCTTGTTCATCTGTTACTCATCAGCCTTTTAATGGAGTTGATAGCTTCTGCTAGATCATTAAAACATGTACCAACTTGTCGCTGAGATTCTTGTGGAAACGTCGACGGACGTGTAGGTTCATGTTAAAGACTGGCGTTAAAACAACCACTCTTATTCGGCGATGGTCACGTGAACAATCGGTAACGCCGTTCGGTATATAAAAGTGTAGCCAGACTGAAAGAAACAACTCTATACTTTCCATTTTTGTTTCAAACTGGCTAATGGATGATAACTGTCCATATGTAATTTTGACCAATATTGTGTGCTGATGGTATTGTTTCAGGTGTTAAACAACGCACAATGATTTTATGTCCGCTGTAATTGGCAGTTGGCTCCAAATGTCAATTTGGTCAGGGTGTCGCAGTCTAGCTCTTAACGTACCTAACTGTGTTACCGTGTCGCTTCAGAATATGAAAGATAATCAATATATAGACATTTCTTAAAAGAGCACATCTGTTCAACTGTATATGAAAACCTCACCTCAACTGCCTTGTGGTATTTATCTAGGGGCTTTCTGTGAGTAACAGTGTGACATGGCAATTTGATGACAAACTTATCTTCATCACATTAAGAAAGTCCTCTTCATGCCCAAAATCTAGTCTTATTACAATCTTCATCATTTAATCGGTAAATTCATCGGTAGATGTTCTTTCCCCCAACGAATTTACCCATAACCAGATTTTCCTTGATTTCCTACTTAGGGATGGCATACTTTTTCCCATATCTCTAACATATGTATCAATTTTTGATTGCATCCCCCGTAAAAACGTTGGCTGATATTATTGTTTTTCATCCCTTTACGGAATACGTAAAATATGCCATGTGACATGACTCAATGCCTGAATTCGGATTTTCCTAAACGTACTTCCACGTGTTTCATTGGATCCGATGCAAACCTTTGGTTGTACACATCCCACAAAATTCTTCTTGTTCCTCCCTAATTGCCTCATTTTCTGTACATACTGAGGCTTTTTTGTTCATGATCCGAATACTGGTTGCTAACTACTTTCATGTAATTTCAGCTTGTTGAAACGAACATCCGAAGCTTATTGAACACTCCGTTTGGGTTAAAAAGTGAAAACCAGATTAGATGTTAAAAAGCGTTCTAGAAGCGCCTGGAGAATCTTCATTCTATGCTGGTAATCATGAAGGATTTGAATGCAGTAAGAGTGAATATACGACGGCTAGCTAATACCCTTTGAGCTTTGGTTAACCCGCATGCACAGGTCGCATTTCGACGCTCCGTCTTCTTTTTGGCTAACTTTTGTTTCTTTAAACTGACCTTTGACCCGGTAAATTTAGTCAGCTGATGCAACACCCGCATTTATTTCTACGACCACGAAGCACTCGATTCTTAGTGCTCTGAACAGTGAACAGTCTGGTTAGACCTATCTCCTCAAATTGTGAGCGACGATGGAAGATGTCAGTCTTTCCAGTAAAGACTTCGATAAGTCATTTCGAATCCCGGGTGTTTAGCCACGTAGACTGCAACCTACTGGTTTATCGTACTAACAGTGGTATTGGGTTTAGTCTTTGGATAGAAAGCATTCTACGGTTGATTTGTTTCATAGGATTCGTAGAAGTTCACAGATTAGGGAGAGATGAACAAACTTATGTACATCTGAATGTGTTTGGCGATTAAGTAAGAACATATAGGTCGAGAATATGTTTTCTTTTCAACCTGCCGAATAGAAATTCGGATTACAATGAAGGGAACAGAAACCCAACCATTGTCTATCAGGTAAGTAAGGATCGTACGGTATCTTGTGGCAGACAACATATGATTGACATCAGCAATGAGAAGGTAAGAATATCTGTATTCCACCGCAACGATCCTGATGATCAATTTATCTGAATAGTTGGTTTGATGTCTCAAATGTGCATCTCAAGTCTACGTTTGTGTTCAAGTACTATTGAAGCAATTACGACGGACTGTATTACGTCGTTTCAGGTTACACACCCTCAGACAATACTCGAGTGCTATTTGCGAATTAAATAGCTGATAGGTTGTTCTAACTTTAGCGAGTTGCTCCTAGTATGGTTATTTTCGCATTCCATCAGATGATCGGTTTGTACTGCATAAGGTCACAAGATAAATGATGTTCAGTTTCAATCTCACATTCCGCAACAAGATTCTTTTGGACTTTTTGGGTGGTGATAACGTTGCCACTGTTTACATTAGCACCCTCAGTTTTAGAAACCCATTCTTTTGATTGCAAGACTTCATATGAGCATAGTCTGAGGCAGGATAAATAACTGAACGTCCACTTCGTTCCCTCCTTCATGTTTATAACGTAGACTGATTCGATCCAACCAATGAAGCGGCAATAGTAATAGTATTTATATGAGTAGCTTGTTATGAAAACCAGTAGTTAGGTAGGAGAGGATTGTTGCACGAAAATTGCTGGCTGCAATCCTGATTTGATTGTCCTTATTGATTAAATCAAATCACAGACGTGGAGCTTTGGTCTGACAGTCAATATCGATCTGACAATGAGGGAAAATTATCGACAACAGTGACACCACTGGAGATCGGTCAGTTTGCACGTTGTTATAGGTTTGGGATAACAAATATTGGTGTTACTATATGTGTGGTAGCACTTTACATATTTGTTATTTGTCATTATATAATTCACCATTCAGCGTTCCCTTACCTATGACTAATCACTGTGGCTACAAGTTTTTTCACAGATTACGAATTCGGAAGTCAGGTAAATGTTAAATTGCTCACAGTACGAATCACCGGACAACTGGGACGGGATGTAAGATCACGTGAACTGTGTGCGCACACAGATCGATTCCATAGATCAGATTTCGGTTATACAAGTCCGTAAACACGTCAAGTTTAAAGGGAAGAGGAGGCACTGTGTATGATGTGTGAAGGCGAGTTGGCGAGTGTAGCAGGCAGGCGGCGGATGAGCTGAGTCACCGACTAAGGTGCAATTGTAGTCCGCACACTAACAAAATAGGCCGCGCGCGAACTTTACGGAAATCATTATTTGTCCGGGTCAGAACAGCAAACTTAGATGTGCAGGGCAATACCAATATGTGCGCGCAAACCGTTTAACACGGAGTTTCAGTCCGCCCAGTTGTTTTACCCTAGAACAGATGGTGTATTGGCAAATTATTGATTACGACAACAAGCGTATGTTACCGGACAAAGCTTGACAACCATTTTCTCATTGCTGTTACTTGTTGGTGTACTGCTCACATTGTAGTCACATTCACAAATGATATACTGAAACAGTAATTAATTCAAAAGCCAATTAGTTGTGTACTTCAGGTGGATTTCTTATATGTTTGTGTTAACGATGTTCGTCCCTATACTCAGTCGGCTTCGATTCATTCTGAATTCGGTTGAAAACTTGTTACACGCCATGAACCATGCTAGACTGTTTTTGTAATTAACAATTATGCCATCATCCGAAGCAATGTGGTATTTGTCAGACATGCTACCTGTTTTTCTACACCACTTTGGTGAAGTGTTGCCTATATAAATCTCTCGGATGGTTTCTTAGGTGCCAAAATATGCATCTGGTTATCGCCTTATTTGTTACTTGTGTTGTGAGAGCCCATAAAAGTGTCTATCAGATGTTATATATAAGTACAATCAGTCGCATGAATGGATTCTGACCTGGCAAATAATGTGCCGACAAGTAATGTAGCAAATATGGTAGATTAGAAGAGACTCAGCTGTGAAGACTTTAGGTTTTGGTTAGTCTATAACCAGCGACAGAAACGGCATGCCAAAACAGAGCGGCTGCTGTTCCAGCTAAATTATGACGATTAGCCTAGGGAGCAGAAATTTTACATTTGGACTCAGTCTCACATCAAATCCAACAAATGATCCAAGGGGTTAACAATCCAAGCAAGAATCATCAGTCCGTTCGCGCTGGAATTCCTCAACACCATTGGTAAGCATTGCTTTTGTAATAGTGTCAACTAATCCTGATAGGCTAATCCCCTGGATCTGGTATGGATCAATAAAGCATACTCAGTTAATAGTGTCTGTTGACTAAGTATATTATATCGGTGAGTTTAGAAAATAGTTCGTTTTTTCGGATGAAAAACCAAGAAAATCTCAGTTTAATTCTGTGGCAATCAACAAACACTCTGACCGATCTTCGGAAAGAAATTACGACACTCTTGAGATTTTAGATGATCTTCAGCCATCAGAAGGTTAGAAGAAGAGTCGCACGATTACATTTTCTAAAAACTTGGTGTCCACCTTGTTCACTAATAATCTTGATAGGCATTCTGTCGGTGCAAACCAACAATCTGGTCGGGATTGTTGCGAAAAAACGTGAAAAAATCGTATATACGAAATCGACTAACTTATGCTAAGACATAAAGCTCGTTGATAAGCAAATTCTCAATAACGGGAACACTGTAAACACTAGTTAGTACCGGTTGCCCGAGTTTCTTCGGTAATCCACGTGATAACTTCGGCGATACCGAGAAGCGAGCACGGCATAATATAGAGTCCATGATACGGCGGTCACGGGTGGACAGGCTGAAATTCGAATTTGGGTTTGAAGAAGAAATATATTTATTCTCTGGCGACACACAGTGACTCCGACTAGCGTTGCTGTCCTTCTCTTTTTCTGCTTAACTCAAACCTCACTCGCAATTGTGTGCATCCCTCACATATAACACCTTTCTTTCAGCCCGCTTCGATAATGACGATAGGAGAGTAACCTGAAGGTGGTTTTTCCTTTTGAAGGGACAAGCTGTACATTTTATTTTGATGCAAAAACTGCGAGTATTTGTGAAGGATGTTCATCTTATATGAACTTAATCCATTACCACTAATCATTGATCAAAACAACACTCGACAAAATCAATCCCCTCCCCTGTATGTAACTTGACCCGAAATCCTAATCGTGGGATATTTGAATGCAATCAACAGCAGCAACAACAACAATCGATCGGATATTCTGAACATCATTCACAAGCGAAAGTGATTGAGCGGCTACGTATAGTCATTCGGAGCTTATGTGAGGCATGGTAACTGGGGTAGGGGTTGACTGCATTGCCGCGTAGGAATGTGAGCCGAAGTCAAACTCTCTGTCGTGGAAAGGATATGAACTACTGACGAGCACAAGCAGATGTAATACTCAAGTATGGCGTTTCTTTTCCAAGCAGAGTGATTCAAGAATTCATGAGATTACGGAAGGTATGATCACCTGTAGGTAATACTCAATGTGATACTCAATTTACAAGAAAAAGTTCTGGCCGTATCCAGTTTGTCCAGATGTCGGAAGAAACCATCAATATTGATCATATGTGACAGACAAATAGTGAGCAACAACCGATTATCGCATGACAGCATGATGAATTTCGCTCTTTAGAAATACACTGAAGTAGCAACAAAGTCAGTTGACAAGTGAGCCACTGAACTCATTTGAAAGCCGTATCAGCTATCCCAGGAGTTTGTTGAAGAGAATGGATGTAAGATCGACCACTCCAAGCAACTGGACAAATGCGCGTTTATGTTGTAAAAACGTTAGTCGCATTAAAAAACGATGATTTTTGTTGTACATTATACATCCGAAATCTGCCAACTAGGTAAATGAGTCGGTTGTACCAATTCGATTTTCACAACAGTCCACTGTAACATTCAATCCTACTGATGTAAATCAAGCTGTAAGCGTCCTAAAAAAGATTTTCTGTAGAAAAATAACTGATAAAAAGAGTCTGTCGTCGTGTAATAACAAAGTGACTGTCCATTTGTTTGAGATAAGGAGTACACGCACTAAACGTTTTTCACCGAAGACTGGTTTATTGCTATGATTGGTGCAAGAAATTGATCAAAGTAAATAATTGCTTGTTTTTGTAGTGTAAATATAATTATTCTTATCTAACTGTTTGTATGTAACACATCGACTGATCGAAAAATAAAAGTCGAATCATTCAGGTGATCGATACCATGAAACGAGTGTATGTGTGTAAAGTGAAACGAAATGAGAATGACAGTCGTGATCTTTTGAGTTAGAACTCATTCCTCTACTGGACTTCAGTTGCCGTTGTGTACCTGCTCTGTCCACTGTAAAGAGATCATTTTTGACGAAATCACTTATATCAGACCAACCAATGCTTCGAGGAAAATCGTAGTCAATCAAACTAAAATGTCATTATAGTGACACAGGTTTTATAAGTGTATCACGTAGAAAGGAAATAACCCATGGGAAAGCCGAGATTTCGAAAGTAAATTTATTTCTTCATTTCACTGTTGTTTCTTGTCTATGAGATAACCCACGGAAACTCAATGAAACTGAGTTTGATTGGTGAAACCGGTACTGCCGTTTGCCTTCATTTGCTATTGTACCAACATTTCAACATCTACTCTCACACATAGTGATCCCTTGTTCCACGTAGATTGAACGCTGGAAATCACCCTGGCCACTTTTGCTTCAAAACACTGGAAGTCTGCAAATCCAACACACTTCTCACCATCTGGCCCCATCAAACTTGTTTTACTGAGATTCCGAGTGATGAGTAAACAGCCCTGCTGTGCGACTACATCGGCGAGTGGTAATACAAAAGTGTGATCCGCTAATCTAGTTGAAATATTTAACGAAATTTCCTCAAATCTGAACCTCAATCAATGTAAAAAACGTACAAGACTGGAAAGGAATGAAACGCATTTGCTGATACCAGTTGTGTCTTCGTCAGTTCCAAACGAATTAAGGTTCTGCAGACAGGACAAGACGGGTAGGTTTAGAAGAAACTCTCAGAAAGTCAATCACCAAAAGTACAACACAGTTAATAACAGAGGTCACGCTAAAAGAAACTTGCTTCAGTTGCAGTTAAACATGAGCTGCCTTATCGACAGGATTAAAGAAAATGGCAGAAAGTTCAGTAGAACTGATGTGGGAAAGTGCATACAACCAAAGGCCTGAAAATGGGGTGAAAGAGTAAAATATGGATGAAATTTGGTGACATAACGCAAACCAGTACAGTTTTCTGAACTTACTAAAGCTGTCATCGCATGAGGCAGCAAGATATGATTTTCGTAGAACTACGGAAGCTTGAAATGGGACCCATTCGTAACTTAGTGGATTGCTCACCAATTGACAGACGTCTTCCCAATGATCAGGAACGAACGATTGGGAAATCAGTCTCTTGATATTAGGTGATACGTCGTCGGGTTATTGTACAGGAAGAAGGTACTCACACTTATGGTCTACCAATTTCAAAGATCTTGTCTAACTCATTCGTCATGATCGGTTCGGTTGAGATATTCAAAGTGCTGTTCTGTAGGTACGCACGCATGTGTCAGTCTCAGCAACATAGCGCTGTATTTGTCTGCATGTCTATTTGGTTTATTTGGCTACCCACTTTCATACTTAGCATTTGCATCAGTGTGCCTGTTTGAGGTGCTCAAGTGCTCTATGTTGGAAAGCTGCTTGTCACTACTTGACCGCTAAGCTTGGAATGCTTGTTTCAAACTGATAGGTGGCCCAGAAAAATGCACCCTTCTTATTTTAGCAGAGTTTTTGATTTGGCTAATTTCTATACAGACCCATGAACTAAAGGCTGATATTATGAATAATAGAATGTAGGTAGCTGTCAGCAAAGTAACTGTTCTTATAAATGAAGATAAAGCCGTATGTAAACGTTTGAAAATATTAAGATGAGGCAAAGAGTTTTACAAAAGCGTAACTCTCTAATCCGCCTGAATTGTCTAACAGTAGGCCGATTCGGTAAACGTGAACCTGCGATCACGTCATTGTTGTGTTTGGAAAGAATTGCTTCAGATAGGAAGACTAAGGCGTTTATGCAAGGTCGGAAGGCAATTGCGCTCTGCAGAACATCTCAGTGACTTTGCACTGTATAGTAATTTTATTTAGTCAAGTAGTTAAACCGTGTTCACACAATGAAATATGTTTTGGGGCAAAGAATGTGAGAAAGTATCTGTGGGATCTTACATTAAAACACTTTTATTGTCCCTAATGAAACCATTACTGTAACATAGAAGCATAGCTCAACAGTTTTGCAGTTTCTACTCGTGAGCCAAAACAGCATAAAGAGCGATAAGATAACGCGTAGCAAACATGTGTCGTTCGGTTCAAAGCAAGAAGCTACAAAATGCGATAGTAATTCTCTTTTTACTTCCACAATGACGAAGGTAAAACTACTCCACCGGAATTTTGAAGAGTCTTTCTTCGGTACTGAGGCAAGACTGACAGCTAGTCGAAAATCAACAATTTTACCGCAGATCGTACTTTCGTTAAACGGATCAATGAACAACTTATTGAGGACCTTAGCATAGTTGCCATGACTACTTCGTGGTGTTGCTTTTGGTCTGCATGTTTTGTTCATTTCACTACCCTAACCAGCCACAAATTGCTGGATGTGCTCAATTGTAAAGGTAGAGTTCAATCTTGCAAATAATTCAGAAAAAGAGAAATCGTCCATAGGGTAACAGAAAACGTTTATTCAAGGTCACCTATATCAGTCGATCTGCTTTGAAAGTTAAAGTGTATGTCACCTGTCTGTTAGAGTACATTCTGCATTGAACGATAAATTTCTGTCTAACAGCTTCAGTGAGTATAGCAGTCTCACTAGTTGATCTGAAAGTATTACCGATCGTTGGTCATTCGGATAAATGGCTTTCTCTGTTGTTCTAGCGAATTACTTCAAATATAGGGACTCAATCCAAAATGCTTCTCAGTAGAGAAGAAATAAACCAAGACAAAGTTGGAGTAAAATATGAAGAAGATGACGAAGCAGATGTCATGTTTGGAAGTGGGAAAAACTAGTCAAAGCCAATAATTTTTTAAACCAACGAATGTTTCCGTAAGCATATTGTTATCGTGTTACTTTACGATTACGTTAAAGAGTTATTAAGCGATGGGTGAAACCATTCTCTCCAGTGGCAGAAAATTTCGAAACTCAGTAATCTGAGTTAGTAGACTTTTATGTGTTTCAGTTGATTTCACAGCTTTAACCTCATGTCACACAAATACAACCAGTGTCGAGATTTTGAACTCAGCTACGACTCGCTAAAAATAAACTTGCATTAGGGAGTGATCGGTAGTATGTTCTTAGCTCGTTTTTCTCTCTTTTTATTTTGGCGGCTAAAAATAGTACGTGTTAATACATTTAACAGAGAATGTTATATTCATCCATGCAATATAATGATATACATATAGTGACGATGATATAGTATTTCTCGCGCTACATAGGTATCGCGTACGTGGTACGCATAACAATTACGTATGCCAGTATATTCAAAAACATCAAACGACACAGTGTATGCACTTAATTCTTGGGTAAATCACAAGTTTCGTTACAAATCCTATTAAAATTAGATTTTTTTTAATTGTTATCTAGCAATACAATAGCCATATATATATACACAAAACATACATTGCCAGCCAATCACAGCCCCACTACAAGTCACTCGTGATACGTCACAAGAAACCGTTTGCACGTTTAGTATCAAGCAAACTTTTTCACACTGACTACGAAAGATAATATGATTCAAAATGTCAATGAATGGTAATTATTTCATTGCCCTAAAAACTTAAGGAGAATCCAAAGACGAAATAACGAAACGGAATGGTGACGTTACAAAATCATGGCTGTCTACTTTTAATAACTTGATGTTAGTCTCTATATTCCGGTTTGTTCTGAGAAAATCCGTTGCATTTTTAGTGAACTAAGTGGGTTCTTGAATGAAGATGGACTTACTTTAGATGCGGGCTTTATTGTGGGCATCTCCTACTGATGTCCGATTTCGGTTGAACTAAACGATCGCGAGCCGATGGAGTCAGTCAAATAGCCCCTTTCGACAATAATCCGTAGTGCACCTCGACGTGTGATACGGTTCAACTGATCGTTTTTGGGAGACAATTGCCAGAAGATTGATCGATGCCACGTAAATACAGACACACAAACACGGGTAAGTGGGCGATCGTCAACGCAGGCACGTCGCTGCCTTAGTTGACCTAGTCGTGATGTGCAGTTGTGTGCCTTGGTTGGCACAGGGTGGTTTATCAATACTGTGGCAGCAACCAGACAGAAGACCACGTAACACACACAGACACAACTACAGACATGCGTATAGGCTCGGGTGTTAAAGCAGTATGCACCTATGCACAAACGAGCACCATAGCGCGACGCACCATGCGTGGGTGCCGTCTGACCCCGCATCAGCCTCATTGGGTCTAAAGCGGTGAGTGCTTGCATGTTCGCGTCGGTTCCTTATCCGCTCGTAAAACTACGGGCAAACTGACAAGCTTGCCCACACGACACATCGGATTAGATTCCCTTGGCTGGGCATTTTCCGAACGGCCCTGTGATTTGCATGTTTTGGTCACGTGAGATGCGATTGGAAAGACAGAATTAACAGGTGGATACTTCATCTTTTCTATCTAATTATGGTGTATATGATTGCAACTGAGTCTTATTTATAGCTCACAAAACCAAAAGAACGCCAAACGCATAGCACGTAGGTAAGCATCACACTGATGCGATGCTCTTAACAAGCACGTTTTCAAGACTGATGGAGACGTGCAGAAAAGAAGCTGGCTTTCATTTCCTGGACACATCACAATCCAGTATTCAGAAGCGACAATGGCAACAGATGTTGTACTACTACAGTAATCCGAAGAAAACATCCATAACTTTCTCTCACTCCTCGTGTTACGTTTCATTTTAAGTGTGATTTGCTCAAATGCTGCGTTTCGACTGACACGTGGTTCTTTCGGTCAGTTGAAGTCAATCCCAAAACACAATGTTTTCACAATTAGGTTGCTTCTCAATTAACAAATCTGATACACTCCTTTTTAGTCGTTTATTTTGCGGGTCTCATTTTTGTAAAACATACCCTCTACAGGTTAATATATCATATTTTGATTTCGTTCAATTCACTGTTCTTAAAAAAGCTTTGTTTTGCTCTAAATATCCAGTGGCAAACATTAGTCGACGTGAAAACTAGCCGACAAATCGGCAGGAAAATTCCACGAAAGATCCAACAGCTGCAGTTAATTTAAAGAATAATCTATTCAAGTGTGGACTAATCGGAAGAGATGAGCCACTGGCACTCAAAACAAAGGTAAATCCATATGAATATATTATCATCTATCTTTCTTTAGTGGACGGCGAACTTTAAAGTTTATGCAACATTCCACATATCTGTGTTTGAGTAACCGAATTCAGGGCCAAAACATAGGAAACTTGAAACATATCCCGGGTGAGGGATACACCAATTACCACATGAAACGAAAAATGCAACTCTATTTTCGAGATCTGCCGGTTGTCAACAAAAGAAGGATGGCGTAATAGATTTTGCATGATATGCAGCAACAGTAATTTGCTCGAATTTCTGCAAAGTATACTGCCAGGTTTGCTCTGGTTTTGTACCTGAAAAATCAAGGATGGATTATTAAACTTGGAATATATGCCAAGTCTAATACTACTCAACTGGATAAAAGTCAACATAACTGTAACCTGTAACTGCGTGCCTTTGTTGATAATGGAAAATTTGTGGTTGGAGTATTTGTCAGGTTCCGTTCCAAATTAGTCCTTTGGATAAGACAATTGATGTCGTGGTAGAATATGAGCATCATCCAACCGATTCTGGAGCGGACAAGCTAGATGGCAAATCACACGAACTGGTTTGCTTAGTAATATTCCCATTTCACTCGAAATGTGCCTGTTCACTCGAAACTAAAACGACTCCTATATCCGTTAGTATGACAGAATGCTAGGTACCTGCCAGACGAGAAACGAAAACCTAGTGAGGAGAATTCAACGTTAGGCACACATGAAGACCATCTTCGTCATTCTCGGACGCCTAGATGTCCATAAGTTGATTGTCAAATCATTTACTTTGAGTCCCTCATGAATGGCATCAGTCTGACGGTTACTAACTGTCGGTATTCAATATTGACTGACGAGCTGTCACTCGGTTCCAGTTAATCACTTGCAGGTAGACGGAGAAAGTTGGTAGGGTAAATTCCTCAGAGTGCTAATTCTGTGATATCTCGTAGGTTAAGAATCCCTGCGGTGCGCTCTGGCATGTAACGCGTTTATAGGAGAGTGGCCACCTGGGAAATCACCGGATGAGGACATCCTAACTTTGAACGTAACATTGTGTGTGCTACAACATCAAATCGTTTAGGACGTACATATAGTAATCTTGGGCATCCACACGGCTCGTCCGTCATTCAGCTTTGTTTGAATCACATAAGACAGTTTGTCTAAGACGAATTCGCACTTTCTGGTTGCCACACCTACCGCGTGAATCTTGGACGATCGACAGCCAACAGTGCACTGAGAGTTCCTCACAGAATCACATGAAAACAGTAACGAATGAGGTCACCAGTTGGGACTCTGCGCCAACCCCCTACCCCCCGGATCGTTCAGTAAGCTGATCGACTCTAAATTGCCCATCTCATCGGATAAACGTGCTCACTGTAGCGACATAAATGTACAGCTGAAGAAGCAGTGCAGACTTGCAACAACTTTGACCACGATAAATCAGCATTTCGACAGAAACATTCATGTGAAAGTAATATCCACTCAGACACAAACCCCATGAAAGCCAATCGTGATAGGCAATAATCTTGATAGCTTTCGCTTCGCCACAGCTAGTGAACAAGATTCATGCAATTGGCTTTGATTTAAATCAGAATGGTTTGTACCACGCTAGCCATTCGTGAGTTAGTTCATACGATAATTTAATACCACTGCTTGGGAGAATTTTTGTGTCGATAATACCAGGGTTAGTACAACGTTTCCAAACATTCCCTCACGTCACGCCCGGTCTTTCAGCTGATGTGGAGCTAGTGAACTGCGGAACATATGTCAATTTCCAGAGAGGGCAGCATCCGCGTTATATTTGGTTACAACAATCTAGTCACATAAGGCAAACCCATGCCTAGAAAGTCTTCTACCATTGTCAGTTCTTTCTGCGTCATCTGTGTTAAGGGCCCGGTTCTGTTAGGTGATGTCAATGATTTATCAAAAATAACTGAGTATGGCAACTGTGAAGAAGCATTCTCGCTGTGTGTACGGTGCTCAATCCTCACTGAACAAGCAGCAAGATGCCACCAAGCATTGGTAATCGTCTTGGATACTGAATAACCATACTGTTGACTACTGGCCCACGCCACTAACACTATATTATCTGTACGTCAGTTATGTTGAAGCTCATGGTGCCCTATTTCAAGAAAATGGGATTGGGTGATAGCCTTTTCCAACCAGTGTCATCTGTAGCGTCGGAAAGTCGTTTGGTTGTTGCTGAAAGAATGGCTATATACTACCTTTGTGATTTCCTCTTTGTTCCCTGATTCGGAAAGCGGGCCTATTTACGATGAACATACCAACAGACTTGTGTTTTATCACCACTGTCTGCGCCAAATAACCCACATTAAGCAAACTGATCGTATAAACAATATGGCCATTCGCCAGCGCGTATTCCGGGACGCTCGGGATGCATGATCAATTGGTCAGTTAATCACGTTGCATAGCCTGCAATGATTGGGTCACGTACTACACATGCCGCCGGGACATTTATCGTACTGGGTATTATATAATGAGATCACCAACAGTTAGGTGAAACCGCGTGTTGGCCAAGCATCAATGTGGTCACGAACTATGAAGACCCTGACTGCTCTACTGAACAAAGTGGATAGGTGTCGCCTGCTTGGCTGGGGTCTTCGTAATCACTCAAATGGCTGGTTAGAAACGCTATCCGGGATGGCGGTGTGTCGTAGTCAATGGCATGCTTGTATCCATACCATTTCTAGTCCTTCCGCTTGGTCTTCTTTTACTAACTTTCAACTTTTTCAGTTATGTCTTCCTCTAAGCTATTCCAAACCACTGTCGAAGTGAGTAGAGTTCCGAACCACAATACTTTCCGAACAAACCCAAGGATGTTGCAATGAGTAAGATGATGATGAAAATATTGATGACGGGTGATTGTTCCGTTATTTTGTAAATATGCCTTATTTCTGGCATCTTGATTACAGATGTTTTGAATCTTCATGTTGATCGTCAAACTGAAATATTTGTCAGCATGCGTGACAGAGTCGATCAACTTTTCGAAAGCTTTGCTAAAGTGTGTTTAGCTGTGTGGCACAGTTGGAAAACCATCATAATGTTCTCAACCTTCTCTTAAATACCCTGCTGTATTGCCAGTAACTGCCGGTGTAGTCTGGAAATTTTTCCTCTTATGACTGGTTGAAGAGTTTTACTAAATGTACTGGGAAGAAAAGGTCGGACAGTGTGTCAGTGCGTGTACACAGCTCCGATTTTATTTATTACCAATGCTTTTTTTGTCTGTTGCCCTTCCTTCAGTCGTAATTCGATTCGCGTACGAGCAAGGATCCACCACAACCTCAGAAGTGATTGGGACTGATCTTCATAAAATCTGACCTCGGTGGCCACCAGTGAAATGGTGAGCTGTTGGTCGCATTAGCTACACGTACACCTGAGGATCGAACTGACGTTAATAATCGTCAGATTGTAGTCTAAACAGTTACCCACTAGATCACAGGGTCGTGGCCACTGGGGTTGCAAGGAGGCGGGTGAATTGCCGTTTTTAGCTTATACTTTTCTTTTGGTAGATGAGCGTTTTAACTAGCATTCTTCAGCGGTCTACCATTTTAACATTTACTCAGGGGGGAGGTTCGAGCGCTGACATGCTTATTGTTACTGAGACCCATTCTGGTCGAAATACCTGTTCACTGCGTAGGTGAGAGTCACTTGGATTGAAGGTTTGTAAACTATCCGTTACTGGTTTGGAAGTACATTATGGATAAACCATTACGTCCATTTGACATCATCACGTTCTTATTACATGGTGTAATTTGTAAGAAGTGAATGAGTTGCAATCCACTTTATGTCAAGCCATGTAACTAAACTGAATAACCTAATAAGCGAAAGTGATACGTGATGAACCTTTGGCGATTTCAACTATTTTTTTTACTGGGGTTTGAGGCAGTATACCTTACCATCCGAATTCAATCACTTTATCTTTTCCTCTATGCAGCGGTCTTATATTGATCTAAAAGGCAATCACTGAAGACAGCATACAGTACTGCTCTTGGATATGATGGCAAAGATCGCGTAAAGATTAAAACTACTAAACTAACCGTGTTACAAATGAATCGTAGTCTACTAACTCTGAAATTATTTCCAGAGAAAAAACTAGAGATCAAGAACGGAAGGTCGTTGTTGGATGTGTTGAAGTTCGTGTGGTATGTTTATCATCTTTCGTTCGGTATGATGCAGAGTGATGAATCCGCTGAGGCATGTTTGGTTTATTTGTAGAAAGCCGGTCCTAAATTTGCCTTCTTTTGTCTTTGTTATGTGCAGTTATGGTACAAGATTCATCATGATCGTTTAATACTGTTTACTTTCCTCCTTTTTACAACCATCATTGATTATCCGTTAAAACTTCTTTCTTGGTGTTGTTTGTCACGTTCTCACCTTCATCTGCATCCGTTCGTTTTAATGAGCTCATTTCCCGTTGACTGGTGGTTGTTTGTAGTCTCACGTTCGGTTACTCGATCTTGATCGCCTTCGTTAGGTAATTTGTGTATTCGGTTGATTTACATTTAAGGTGAGAGAGTACCTTTATTGTGATTTTATCAGACAGTACGGTATAAATTTCAATTCTTTCGATCGTCTTTTCTGACATTTTTTGAACTCAGGAGATAGTCTTGTTAACCTGACCGTCTGAATGAGTGTTATTGGAATTGTCGAATGCGCATTACTGAGTGAATTATCTTAAATCGCCAGAAGCGATTTAACAATCGTTCAAGAGTTTGATAAGTCTGTAGGAAAAGAATGGTCACTTGTAACCCGCCCGATGACAGGGACTGCCAAGTTTTCCGTCGCAACTTTGTCGTACCCTATCAACCACAATTGGAAAAATATTTGTGAGTTCTGTGATAAAGAAAGTCTGCCTAATAATTAAGTCGCCTTTGAGTCTTCCAAACTTGGTTGCGTATACCAGTTTGCTTGTCGTTCGCTGAACACCCTAGGCAGCGAATTTACCTATGTGTCTATATATATATGACCTAATTAGCGTACTCAAGTAACAATCTATCACTGTCCTTGCAAATGAAGATGAGTTTTGTTATCTCAATTAGCTTACAAATACCTTTTCTTTACGACGATCTCGTGGTAATGCGAGAAACATAAGTTCGATGGCAGCATGATGTTTCAATATTTATTCAGGTCCACTTTCCAGAAATCTGTTGAACGTCTGTGTGATGTGTATCACGAACACATTTTATGGATCTCCCAAATCGATGTATGTGTACATTGGCTGTCTGTAAGTGGGAGGCTTCAGTTATCTGACCAACACTTGATGTCATAGGTATCGATCTGCAATGCACTGGGATCAGTCGCGCCGCAACATTTTTAGGTTATCGACATAAATAGCGTATTTCTTACGATAAGAATCAGAGGATGATTAATGTGGACAAAATAGAATAAAGCACGGGTGATGGACCCATACGGAAATTGGTGAAAGAGAAAAAAAATCCGATCTGGTTTCCACCCTAAATGTTCTATCGTGTAGATTTGGTTTTGTCATTCAATAATCCGTGAGATATATTCAGCCTTATCCATGATCACAACCTCGGAGCCTTTGTCTGGTTGTAGGATTATTAAGTTTTCAATCGTCCGTCGAGATTGTGTTCTGTTTGGAGGACGGAGCTCTGTATTGTTGTTCGAGATCCACCAGCTTGGCTTTGAATCAACTGGGAGCGCTTTCTGATATCGGACTGAGTTGTGAAAGTTGATCAAACGGAAGCTCCAACTGGGCGTGTGACTCGATTCCAGTGTTCTTCTTTGAAGTTTTACAGAATTTAAGGCTACAAAATGGAGCTCAAAACTAAATGCTGTTGCTCTGAACTGACGGCAAGCTGGGCATATACCTAGCCATTCCGTCATTTTGCGTGGGACACTAGTGAAACTGGTTGTCAGTTTGTTGGCAACAGAGGATTCATACCCCACCCCCAATGTTTTGCCTTCAACAGTAGACCTCGTCTGACGTACACATTTCTGATCAAACGTAGAATTGGAACAATGTCTTGGATATCCTTCATAAGGTAGGTTATTCAAATTACATATCAGGATAAGAAGCCACCGTTCAAATGCATGCGGCCATCTTTTCCGAAATAACTGGTAAGTTATCAAAATAACGGTCACAGTTAAATGATGGACAAGATAACTGGGTTACTGTTAAGCAGTGTGGCATGAGAAATGATTTAGAACAGTCTCATTGGTAAAAATACTGAACATCGGCCGGATTCGAACTAAAGACCTAAGTAACGTGCTCTACGTGGCACGCACTTTACCAGTTGAAATGGGAACTCACAAATGTCACGTTTGGGATCGGTTATCCATCCATCCCTCCACTTCGTTCGAAATTCGCCGATTAATTCAGAAGGTTACCTGTATTGTCAGTCTTTCTTATGCAGTTATCTGCAGAGCGTACCACCCCCACTATATTACATTGGACGTAAGTGTAGTCATTTGATTCAAAAGCAATTGAACGAAAAAATTGAGATGTGAACGAAAATCTGGTAGGGAAGCAAACCAAACATATGATTTAGTTGCAAAAAGTTTTGTTAACTAACACAATAAACCCTTGGTTATGTTTTTATCAGAGCAACTGCTTCTGAAATGTGGAAAACTAACAAACAAATCTTTAGTTAGAATCATGTTCATCGGTAAATACTGACGGACAAGTTGATGCGCACAACAATTCGCGATTTGTTGAACAAAATTTGTTCTGCTTTTTGAAGGGCTGTTGAGACTCTAAAAAGCTCTTGATATGGAGGGGTTATTCATTGCCATATACCAGTTGCAAAATTTGTGAAAGTACACAGTAAGCGTACACATCACGTATACATATGATAGGGTGTAGAAAGCAAACAACGAGTGATGGGTATTTGTTGCGAAACTGCAAACCAACTGGAAGTTGAAGGCGGTTTGAAAACCGTCAACTTTGGAACAACAAATTGGATGGAGCTTCCCATAGGGACGTTTACGTACGCTCAGACTGTGATGAAACGACCGCCACCCTCCAAGAAGACTCAAGAAACTCTACCACCGTCTACATATTTCCCGTCGCTATTAGAACTGATTCCTCAAACTCTTCTTCGTGCTCTTCGCTCGTTTTTAGTATCCAGCCAAATAAAGACGTAGCCCTCAAATGCGTATTTAGTAACTGTTTAAGCCTTTTAATCAAATTATCAGAAATCAGACAATCGATGCGCGGAAATACCCTTTTCAGTTTTGCTTCTGCCGAGACCTAGATTTCTGAGACTATCCGTGATAATGAACTGTATGTTCCTGAATATTCACTGCACCGAATAGACTCCTCCCGGGAAAGTACCAGAAGCTTTGTTATCCTCGTAAACCAAGATCTTCCGATGCCTACTGTCGTAGGAGAATTTGTCTTCATGGAGAACTTTGACGAACTCTGGCCTTAACTTCAGCTTCACAATCGCTGCAGGCTCTTTGTCGGTAATATTTACCTTTCGTTATTGTACAGCGCATTCAACGACGAGGCCATTCTAACCGTCCTAGACCGTTTCGCGTTTACACAGCGTTTCTCTCATTATCTTATTGCGGATAATTTCATCTCATGGAGACTGACTGCGGATTTTTGGGATTTTTAGTAGTTTTGATCTAAATAAAAGCTTCAGCACGACACACCGAACAACCTGCACGACGTCGTTCAGAACAGACAACTTCCTTGCTTGATCTGATTATCATTAGCGAAGATCATCTGGTAGACAGAGTAATCACCAAACAATCACTAGGGCATAGTAACCACTTGCTTTCATCTGTTACTGGCTCCAAAAAGCTATAGCAATTACCTCATTCCGAAATTTCGAGAAAGAACAATTTAATGCACTAAGGACATTCTTAAATACACAGAGCCTTGAGTGTGACTAATTGAGTCCAAACTACCACTTTTTAGAGCTGACATTCACGAAGCTGGTAGGCTATTTGTTCCTCGGAAACTATGGAAATATCTCTCTCGATCTTGTTTATCCTGTAAAATGAAGCTAACGAACAAGCCAGATAATCTAGAAGCAATTCGCTTTGTACAAAACAGGTGCAAGCGGCAAATCCGTCAACATACCTAACAGGCACAATTAAAGATCCTGCAGGTAGCCGACCAGAAGAACATTTTTCTCTTCAATTACATGTGCCACCAAAGAAAAACTAAGCCCTCAGCGTTTTCTCTGTGGCTTCTTGAGGAGGAAACCTCCTCCAACCCCCAGGTAGTTGCCGAGGTGTTCGGCGAATATCATTCAGCATTTTATAATGTGGTCCCGCAAAACTAGCATCCGATTTTCCTGGGGGGAAATTTTCAATACCCGCTCTCGACAGAAGACTTCTCTGTGCCCGATGTTCAGGATCTCTTGGTTAAGATAAGCCCTTACAGTGCAATGGGACCACATGCGATCCACCTACGGAATCTCACAGAAGCGGCCCTTCGTTTGGCGGTGTCTCTTCCTAATAGGCTTAAACAGTCACTTCGGACAGGCACTCTTCCATAGGCATGGATGCAAGCGATGGACATTTTATTGATAGCTATCAGCCGATCAGTCCCACCAGCATTCCATGCAAGATAGTAGAGCATCTGTTATGACGCGCCATCCTTAAACATTTCTTCTCAAATAACCTTTTTTCCTCTACTCAACAAGGCTTCCTTCCCGACCGATCATGCACAACTAACAGGTCAATTGCAATGGATAACCTGACAGAGGCCAAAGATAATGGTCACATCTCTGATGGTATCTTCTTCGACTTTGCCAAAACCCTCGACCGTGTCCCACATGGTCCACCTCTACATAAATCAGAAACTCATGGCATCCGAAGAGAGGTTATCTGCTGGATTACACTCTTTTTTGGTAACAGAACTTTGAGAGTAAAAACCGGATCGGACCTTCCTTCTCCCTTCTCGGACTCCACCAGAGTTCCTCAAGGATCACTATTTGGTTTATTATTGTTTCTTATATTATATATACATACACATATACCAATGACCTCCCCGGTCTTATTCCTAACAGCAATATCTTTTACGATGGCGATTCAAATATCTGAAATAATTGTGATCACAATACGATTAAGATTGGACTTAATCGCATTAAATGCTGGTCGGATGACTAAACGACAAGTGTGCACATATGTCGCTCGGGAGAGACTCCGGGGACCTATTCATGATGCATGGTGCGTAGAGTGTAATATATACCTCGACAATTGACCTTAAAGAAGGACCTGGGGATTCGATTGTCGTCTAGTTTAACTTTCTCTTAGCACCATCAGACTGCCGCTGAATAGGGCTTAGGAATTCTTGAGATCATAAAAACAGTCTTTCTCAGCATAGACAGACATGCCATTAAACGCTTCACGAAAATTGCGTAAGACTATTGCTTGAGTATGTCAATCACTTCGTGTATACCGGCTTGAACAAAGACATACGCGTCACTGAGCGTGTCCAGCGCATAGGCATCAAAACATTCACTGGCTTGAGACATTTTTCTTACGACTCTGGTTTTGAGATTTGGGATTTTTATCCACTTGAGTTTCAAAGACCCCGTGGTAACCTAATTTTTACATACTTATTCCTTAGCGTCGAACTCGTGCAACAATTCGTTACCCCATTAGCTGATAACAGTAAAGGCGGTTGCGACAAGAAGCGCCGTAAGCTTCGATCTCGGACTTCCCTGAGGTAACAATTCTTCTTTTGCAGAGTTATCAACCACTGGGACGACCTTTCACTAGAGATTGTTAGTTGCTTTTCTAAGGACCGTTTCAAGATTTTATTAAACGTCCACTCACTTAAGACACTGGTAGATTAAAATTCTACTCTGTTGTTGGTATTCTCCGTAACCCCTAAGAACTGTTCTACACCCTGTTTTCAGTGACTGCCTTTCAGGTCAACAGAAAACCGGTGGGAGTCGAAACGGACAAACTGATTGGATCCGGGTGATTCTGGACTCCAGGTTTGAACCCGTGTACAAATTGTTGATAACCGCTTATAACGTTTGCTTTAAAATCCAAATTAGGGTTTGTTGTCAAACAAAGTGGAGATGGAAGAATCACAGATAGGTTGTCAGCTCGTCAGCAAGTTTATTTTCATCGTTCACCATTGAGCACGGACATGATGAAACTGGCGTTTTTGGATATTCTCATGAAGCGCCAGAACGGCGGCCTGCTTACTGCGGTCCGTCTACCGGAAACACACTCGGACTGGGCAGTGCGTGAACTTTCACAGTTTTGTGCCGATCCGGTACAAGAGGAGTCTGGTGAGAATTTTGTTTTACCGCGCAAGATGAATCTGTTCAAGAGAAGCACTTGCCAGTGAGATGTCATTGTTGAGTACCACACTCAAAGAAAATGGCTATCCGTCGGCATTGGTTGAGAAATTTAGCAAACGAAAGCTGACTGCCGCGATGTGTTCAGCAGCTCCAAAAATAAATGTCTACCTTCGTTTACCATACAAGGGTGATGAAATTCCCACTTCGTTGAAAACCCGTCTCACGGCGGCTATGGGACGCACGTTCAAGGTAGCCCAACTGGTCATGCTGTTCACCACCACCCGAATCCCAACACCACCTCTGTCAACACCGCTACCGCTTAACGCCATGTCTTACGTCACCTATGAATTTTCATGTGAGTGCTGGGCCACTTACATAGAGAGAATGGAGCGGTAGTTACCTAATCGGGTCAACGAACGAGCTCTAATGAGAACGAAACTCGAGTCTAGTGCTTCTTTTCGAAAGAGGCCGACTGGAAAGTTTATGGAAATGCGACAGTTGCGAGCAATTGTGGGTAGTATTCATTCTGTATGGAAAACTAAAAATCCCTTGCTATTCATTGAGGAAGTCGGGACACTACATATATATGGAGAAATCTTGCCAGATCATCGCTTGGAGCTGCATTATTGGAAATGATCTGTCTTAAGAGCACGTTGTCTTTGTGGATTTTCGACCATCCGCAGAATCTTAAAGTGGGATTCCCGGCAGGTTTGAGTTCTCTTAGAATGCTGTCGTCGACTTTGTTCTGTTTTTAAGGGTCAGTATTCCTCCGTTTAGTTTATTCCTTAAAGTTTTGGTAATTTGGTAGTTCTTAATTTCCAATAAATGTTTGGATCACTGAACAAATCTTGAACCTTTAAGACGTAGTCAGTCCTGTCTAGTAAGACCGTAGCATTAACCCAGTCAGATGGCGGAAAAGTAGTATTTCTATAGCTCAATAAAGATTTCGGAGAGCTTTATGTTTAATGCTGAGAAAGTTGTTTGGTATTTTTAATCTGAGCATACTGGTCACTGCTGCCCTAATTTGTCGAAATTTGTCGCCATTCAACAGATATCTAGGTAATCCGGCTTCAAATGGTGTAACGAATTCAGAGATCACTGCGTTTTTGATGTTAAAATCAGTCTTTCAGAAGGACCGCTGTCAGTTGGTGTTCGAACAGGTTATGGATTCGCACAGCTTTAGATCGTGCTAAGCTATAAATCTCTAAAATCTAGTTCACCTTCTTCCGTTTTCTAGAGCGGTTGTAACTGGTTGTAGTTGTTATTACTTCCAGTAATCTGGGCGTTACTGTTTCCCTGAACAAATCGTTGCATTTTCCCTCAAAAATAGTTATCTTCTGACAGTTTGAATCGTCTCCTATGAGCGGTGTTCATTAGGTATTGTCTCATTTGGGCCTCCGCGGGCATTTTTGTATGAGACTAGCATGTGTTTGTCGTGTGCTGTTTTGGCAAACGTTGCGGCACATACAATTGTGCAGGTGGAATAACTGTTCACAGGCTGACGCCACATGAATAATGTTATATATATATTTACCCACAGCTCTCCGTTTCTGGCCTTTCTGACAATAAAGACTACCGTCGGTTTCATAATGTGGTGGTTATTTTCGATTTGCACTGTACTGTTCATTATGGATGCTGTGCTCGTTCAGCAGAGTCACCAGAAAACATTACTTAGTTTTATCCATGAAACACTCGATTCTGTCCCTCCATTGCTTTGATGATACGAAACTATTAGTCTGAATGCTTATTCCTACAGTTTACTTCATGGCACACTTTCCATTTTATCGTCAATATTCCGCTGGGGCTTTTCAGTCTATTTGTTACACAGGCGATGTAATCATCGTACAGGTTACAAAAAGTAAATGCTTTGTATGGCCAACTGATGCATTACTCTGAAGAGGTGTTATGAACAAAATTGTTATCAACGAGCCAAGCGGAAACTCTTCATAACACGGCGATTTCCTGACCGAATCTGGGAGCCCCACGTGATATCGTTGACTCGATGCCTGGTGGGGGTCTGTTCATTTACAATTTGTGTGCACTTGGTAAAACCAAATTACGCGATTTGTCTAGCAGGTTACTTCAAGCAGATATATCTAGGCTGCGCGGCACAGAGAAAGTCCTATCCTAGTTACTGCAGTCCATCTAAACTCACATCATAGCGCGGTCAAAATATCTTCAACAAACCACGAAATCTCCCACAGTCGTGCAGTCACATCCGAGAAAGGTGCGATAGTCAACTTCCCGCATACCTTTTGTCGTCAATGTGCTGACCTTCATGAGTCAAACTAAACTGGTACCGATGACTAACCCTGTTTGTTCCACTGATATACTGCCTGTCACGGCTTATGTACTGTACTTGGTCTGATTATGAAACACTGAAAACGAGCATGGCTGTACGCTTTTCTTTTTCGTATACATTGTGTTTTATTGTACAGAAGACGGTGACTTCAGTGTAGTTTGCTTGTACAAACTATTCTCGGTGGTATACCCTCCTATTTTAATTTTAAAAGTCTGCGTTTTCTGACTAACGTGCAGCTGCAAATCTGTTTGCGATTGCGTTTTATAACGCACATCTCGAGTTCCGTTTGTAGATATTCCAGCAGATTTGACTTGTTGATTTGATGGTACGTATTTGTTCCACGTCGTCGTCTTCGGTCACATCTTCTGGATCAGTTTTTTCTGTGAGTTCACAAACGATAGCAACCTGTCAGCTTCTAGGTGACGCTCCATCAGCAGTCTCATCTTGATGTAATTCCACAACTTCAGTCCAATTGAATTACAGACCCCTAATTAGGCTTCACTTAAAATACACTTCCCCTCATTCTTCGTGATTTCAGTGCAATCAGGCGTTCACAGCATGCACAACATTATAAAGCCATAAACGATTTGGGCTCGACCACATCCCCCGTTGTCTAATAGCATGCGTCTGAGGCGTCCTTTGTGATAATCAGGAATTTGTCCGTGTGCTTGTGTGTGTGTCAAATGTCACAAGAACGAGTCCGAGTGGATAATTGCAGTAAATCATTCTGAAGACACTGAAAATCCTCTGACCGAGTTGACGAATCCTTCAAGGGTGTTAAATGAGTCAGTCGTAACACTCAGCAGTGAACACTCACCTAGTTCAGTTATGACTTAACACACTGGTGGCTATGTACTTGTGTACTGTGTGTGGCTAGCAGCGTTGGTATGGCAAATCATTCACTATCTGGTGTCTAATGTCGATTAGTTTTAGTATACTATCTAGAAAATGTCTTTATTAGACTACTTGTTCATCATCAGTCCTACAGCTGAGAAAAAAGAATCAGATTTGCTATTGAAAACAATCTTCGTCAGTTCGTCAACTGATGTTACGAAAGTTCTTAGGAAAACAGTTTTATTTTTTTACTCCTAAAACGACAGGATGCTCACGGGTTAATCACCTGACAACTGCCCAGATGGTGTCATTCCTGGTCAGTGCACAAACCCACACAGAAATGCAACCAACAGTTCACGAAAAAAGTTTTTATTCCTGCCAGAACCAACTTTTTTCTCTATGTACCATAGTTGTTTTGACCGATGGGTCGATGTTACAACTCGCCTTGTGGAATGTGTCTTCGCGAGTGGGTGTGTGCATAAATTCTCTCGGAAAGTAGACTATAGATCGCA